>JABEXW010000858.1:0-58460 GCA_013266185.1 Fusarium sarcochroum
TAATGAGATTAAATCATAAATTCAAGCTACAAAGTTAGCACAGAAATCTAGCTAGGCAAAGCTTCCAGTATAGCTCCTCCAGTCTCCTCCATTTTACTCCTTCCTTCTTCCTCGGCCATACTATCACCAGCATGGTAGCCCATGGCTTGTATACTAGTTGACGAAGGCGTCGCGTATGGAAATGAAGTCAAAAGCACTAGGCTCCAGCAATGGAGGCTGAGCCAATTACACTATACTCCGATTTTGTAAGGATTGTTTCGACCCTAGCAAACTCTTAGTATTATTTCTTATTTTCCTTTGCTTACCCAGAATGGCTCACGATCCTGCGCCACGAAGTAACAGTGGCGATAAAGGGTTCGGACTTGTTAAATATAGGTGTTTAGAATATTTTGATATGATCAGTCTCAACTTTGAGATAGTATATGCTAGTTTTAAAGGGTTTCAGCTAAGCAATAACCTAGCCTCATCACCATCTGAGCCTCTGAGCCATAGAGCTTTAGAAGCTAGCAGTTGTTCACTATTTCATTTATTGTTTTTATACGTGGGTAACACTTTTCCTATGGAAAGAATGAATAAGTAAACCACGATGTAAAGAAAAGTATTCGGCTCATCTTGTCTGATGCTAGGCCCTTAGGATAATGAGAGAACGGAAAGGTATATGGCGTAGTCTCGTCAGTTATTTTGCTTTCAAGATATTGAAGTTCAAGAAAATAGACGTGCATCAACATAGCACTCGCTGAAATCAATGTTCAGAATGGCAGCTAATAATTGCCCGTATTGTTGTTGTTTTTGCTGATATCCTCCCGACATTAATTGGTAGCGTGCAATGGTTCTTGAGTAGTAACTGCACAAACAGAATAATGCAAGGGAAAAAACATCGCACGCATGGGATTGTGCGTTGTACAAATCTGATGCGTTGTATAAAAAGCAAAAACTGGGCACCTGAGGCAGTGTCGCAATGACGATGCCCTCATCCCCACTCTTCGAGCTTCATCATCTCGCCCGGTCGCAAACAACGCGCAAAACAACAGCATTCACTTAAAATCAGAGTCGTCCAGTGCATCATGCCCCCAAAAGCATCTGCGGCCGGAAGTTGGCTAGGAGCTCCTCCTGTCGCTGAAGAGGGCTTCGCATTCGCCAACGGTGAATTCTTCGCAGAAGCATCGGGCCACAATCGCCACAGGCGCGCGAACCAGCACGAGCTCAAAGAGCACTTCACTTCAGGCAACGACAAAGATCACCCCGCGCATTGGTTTGAGGCCCAGCTCATTCACTATGGCCTCCAACCATCAAAAACGAAATCCGTCGCGCGAATGCGGCTGTTTGACGCTGTCAATGCGGGAAGCCTCAAGGTGCCCCCCAACGTGAGCAAACTTGAGACCAAGCTCAAGAAAGAGTGGACAAAGAACGACCGTGAAGCCAAGAAGAGCGCGACAAGCAAACCTGCTGCAAAACCTGCGCCCGCTGCCAAAGTGGAAACAAAGAAGACAGCTGCGTCGGGCACCAAGAGAAAGGCAAGCCAAGATGATGACGGCAGCACTACCGCCAAGAAGCCAAAAACTGCTGCTCCAAAGACAAAGGCAACGGCAAAAGCACCGGCAAAAGCGCCAGGTAAAGAATCAGCAAAGACTTCGGCAACAGCAAAGACATCAACGTCAGCGTCAGCAACAGCACCAGCGAAAAAGCAGACTGCGCGATGCGTTCGTGGAGGCGCATCTCAAGGAGTTAGTCGAGGCGCATCCGCCGCATCTCAAGGAGTTAGCCGAGGCGCAGCATCCACTGCACAACCACGCAAACCACGGCTCAAGCAAACAGCACCTTGCACCGGTCGAGGAGGCACCTCCCAAGGGCCAAGTCGTGGAGCCCTCAGACGATCTTCCCCAGAATCCTCCCCCGCCCCCAGATACGCAACACCCCAGACTGCACGACGCAGCAATGCCTTTGCAGCTCGAGGTCGCATCCCCGCTCCAACCTCTGGCTACGACTTTGATGATGCCCCGCCCCCATACTCGGAATTTCCGGATCAGGGCGACTATTCTGATGAGTATTCGTCAAACGACAGTAACCACTCGGACAGCAATGAACTCAGACCTTTGGGCCTTCTCAATGGTGATTACGAAGTCGAGTCGGACGACGTGACTGAGCAATGGAGTTTCTTCAACGACAACTTTGAACTCACCCTCACGCTGGCGGGATCCAGCATGTGGGGGAGCTTCAACCTCGGCGTCTACGAAGGGGTGATGTTCTTTGATGAGCGCCCCATGAAGTCATCGCACGAGCGCGTCTGGTTCAAATGGCGGGGTCGCGAAGATCAGGGACCTGTCATTTACGGGGACAACAACGAGGGCTGGATGCAATTCCTTGGCGATGGTCGCATCGAGGGTTGGCTAGACCACCAGTCCCTCTCGTTCCAATGTCGCCGGCTTCCAGATCAGGGAACCCGGAGTAGAATCGATGCTCGGAGTCTACAGAGTGAATGGGCAGGTTATTCCGAGGATCTTTACGAGCAGGAAAATCAGGCACGCTGGTAGCGGAAGCTAGTTCGGTTGAGATCGGGTCCTCGCGGGTTGAAAAGACGAATCTGTCGCATGTGACGTCGATCACTTCAAGTTGGATTGATACTTATTGGAGTTGAGGCCTGGCGTTGGCAACAAATATTGTTCAATGTAGATGTACAGGGACAGATTGGAATTACCCACTAAGCTGCCTTAATAAAAGCCATTTAATATTGTAGCTTTGACTCCCCAAGTCAACACTGCAGTTGCTTGGTTCGCATAAATCATAGCGCTCATTGCAGTGAGACGGACTAGCGGAGCAAAAAAAAACAAGGATCACTATTTGTCCACAGCGCTGCGCCGAGAAATTCTCAATCGCCTTTGGGGGTAAAAAAACAAGAAAATCATTCTGCATCTTTTCAACAAAAACCCCTCTCCTCGTTCATTCCCATTTCATGCTCCTGCTTATTACCTCAAACCCTCGACCCGGCCACAAAATGCATCATGAGTGCAATTCGAGGCTTTCTCAACACCTTCAAGGCCAGGCACCCGCCTGTGGGCATTATCAGCCTTAAACCCCTCCGAGAGTCCAACAGACGTGTGGGGAGAGCTTTTCTGGAGCGCTGCAACCCCTATAGAGATCTGCCCAAGGACGCTGTCCTTGAGAACACGTTATGTGAAGTGCGCTATATTGACCGCACCCTGCGCGACCTCATGGTTCCCACGTCGCTGCCAGGCGATGACTACCACCTCTGCTCCAAGCTGCTGCGCAGTCTTGAGACGCGCCGCGATTTAACGTGGCTGGTGCTCCGCGAGACGGATATTAGGGACACCATCAGCGCAATTGCGCGCAGAGGCGGTCGACGCTCCCCTATTCCCAAAGAGCCCCACGACCTTCACACCCGCGTAAGGGCCCTTGAACGTCATTGGTCAGCGCTGGAAAAATGCCACACCAGGCTCAGAGAATGGGAGCCCAAATATGCCTCGCATCGTCAACCACCACTGCTCAACGAAAAAGATAGCACCATGCTTGAATTGAGCGACGAGCAGGCTGCTGACGCAGAAGCTGAGTATCGCGAATGGCGATCCGACCGAGATAGAAAAGTCTCATATCTCAAACTCAACCCCCCAGAACCTGCGGCTTTTTTGAAAGTAGCCCGTCGCGACATCCAAACGGATGAGACATGGGACATGCTGCCTACATCCGATAGCCAACAAGGCCTTCGACTATTACCCGTCTACACACCTATAATCTTCCAACCGGTGCCCCTCGACTGGGAGGCCCCGGATAAATCATTACGGAACACACCGAGTGAGAAACTGCGCAGAGAGGAGTTTAGACGGAGAGAGAATGATAGAAGAGAGGAGAAGTACGAATTCCAAAAACGACTTCGACAAGAGATGGATCAGGCGTCATGACATGTCTTTCTATTTCTATTTTTCTTTTTCTGGGACTTTCGAGTGAGTATATCATATATCACGGCCGCTTTGAGATGATATCAAGTGCATTTGCATCGACATAGAGCTTGACTATTCAACATACATGAGCGCAGGCAACAACATACGTCAGAGGAGGAAGCATACCACGGCCTGGAGCATAGCTTGTTTTGATCTTTTATTATAGACATATCGCCTGATGAGTGATACTTGTTTGCACACCTGAATAGGTTCATATCCGGACCTAGCTTCCTTGCTCAAACTCAACCCAGCCTTAATCTCCATTCTACTCTTCATCGTCTGACGAATCCCAGGAGTCGGAGTCAGAAATGGAACCCCTGGTGTTGTTCAAAACCACACCGATCTCCAGCATAGCACCCTTCCGGCTATCCGTCAACAATTTGGCGTTACTTCTCCGTACTTTCCTCATTTTTCGACGCCAATGACCTCGTAGAAATTCCGTAATGGAAACGTTTTGACGCTGAAATTCTTCTTCGAAGTCGTTCGCCAGCTTGTTCGCTTGCTCGATCAGAGGCCGATCCTCATCAACTAACTCGGCCCACTCCTCCCGAATAGATGGGTCCTCGGCTATCTGTTCCAGTGTTTCGTTGTCCTCTTCGTAGCATTCAGACAAGTGCCTTACACCCAGAAATAAGTAGGTCAGGATGTGAATGGCGCACCTGGCCAGGTATGCTGCTTCCTGGTTGTCGATAATACCTCGCATCAGCTCAACTAACATTGACATGATATAGAGTCTTTGCCATTTCCGAAGGCGATAATTCTCAATGTTGATTGACGTGAATAAAAAATGCGCCAAAGGTCGATTGAATGGCTTGGTCATGTAAGGGCAAGGTAGCCGTGACTCAACCTCGCTGCGACTAATCGCAAGTAACACTCTCGTGAATTCTGGTCGTTGAAGCTGGGGCATTTTCTTATGCCTGCGATAGTGCTCGTATACCAATTTTCCGACGATATCAGCGAAATTATGAGCAACAGAGAGCTTGAGGAAATCAGTGCATAAGTCAGTCCGGATGCCATTTCGTATGAGCCAGTCAATATAAACTAGAACTTCTTCGAAATCATCTAGATAGCTACCACAATTTCCCATCACGATGTACGGAACTTTGCAATCATTGAACGGTTGGATACCAAGGTTCAACGCTAGCTCAGCAACCTTCGGGTGTAGGGGATATGTAAAGAGGCTATCTTCAAAACAGAATCTAACAGTGGGAACAAGGCCAGAGCTGAGCTCGTGGCCTTGTTTTTGTAGCTTTTTGTATAGAGTCGTGGCTGTTGCATCAGGCAAGGTATTTGCATCGACCCCATAACAACTTAGGGTTTCGGGAGAAAGAGATACCAGGGCGATATCTCGTAATCGTTTTCTTCGGTCTTTGAAATGTTCGAAGAATAATGCTCTGGCTTTGAGAGAGCAGTTTGATAACGTACCAGAATGATTCACACCTACCATCACGCTGCAATCCGCCTCGAGAAGTAATTGCGCGGGCATATAGCAAGGACACTCGTGGCAGATTGTCCACTGATCTGTCGCCGTGCAAGCATGTTTGCTGTAGAGTAGAGCAAAACCGAGAGGACTAAGACGGAATGATGAATACTGGTTTAAAAGGGAGTGTGTGGCTTTGTGTTTCAAGAGCAGTCTCAGTCCAATTGCCCAGCCACTGCTGAGATGCAACACGTTACGACCAATATGGTCTGTCTCTGAGATCTGGTCAAGAGATTGAGGTGCTTCCAGAATAGTTTCGAGCTTCGGCTGGTCCTGCCGCATAATAGCTAAGATCAAGTCTCCGAAACCGAAGGCTAAAAGTCATAACACATCAGTAAGCTAAATTTATTTCAACATGAGGGCGGCGGGATCAGCATTACCTTCGAACATGTCTAATCGTTCACGATATTTGTTCAGGATTATCCATGCTTCGGGCGGCGAAAAAAGAAAAAATCTTCTCTTTGTCCGAACTGAATCCTCAGGGTCAAATCCCGGGATGCACTTCACAAGGGTATCGTAAACCTTGGGCAACACTGTTGAAGTGGCATCCCAACCAACTACAGTATCGAGGATCGTACTGCATCACGTTAGAAAAGAATCTACATCGATCTACACTGGGGCTTACCTTGGGCCGAGATGTGTTGTTGTGATAGGAACGCCAAGGCAAGATAAGTATGAAAGAAACGTGCACAAGGCGTCCCCCTGGGGGCCAAATCTTATGGCTGGGTTGCCAACGAGAAAGAAATACTTCATCAAGTTTAGTCAAGTTTCAGTAAAAACGAGAATGGAGAAGGGATGCCTCACTTTTACGCAATAGTGGCCAATGTTTTCGCCACACTGATCAACATCAAATGGCGATGCGTCACCAGATGAATAGAGATCTCGTAGCTTTCGCATAAGTTTCTTCACTTCTTGCTCGGGGGTATCATCTCTTTCTGCAGATAAGCTCTTCTGGAAACGAGGATAGTCTTGAAACAAACGAAAAGCTGGGCTGCTCTCAACAACACGACAGGGTCGCAACGTGAATGAAATACCGGAGGCCCTAGATATAGAATCTTGTATTCGTGAAACGTCGAGAGCATGACCAAGCAGAAAGGAAAGTCCGGTGTAAGAAAAGGTGGTCTTCGTAGATGTAGTCGAGAATTGGTTATCATAGAAAGCGCATCCGGGCTGGTGCATGTTTTGCACATTCACTCGTGTCGAGATAGCTAAACTTGCCCAGGCTCTGTAAACATAGCTTGATTGACGGTTGACTGTTCTGGGCTTCGTACTCGTACAAGTACAGCACATCGTGGTCATGTCGCGATAGAGTCTTCGTTCGGCTTCGGCATTCTTCATATGGCGGGGAATAATCTCGCGTTCGGCCAGCATACTGCCCGTAGTCCGGCTGCCGCTGTGCACCACCTGCATTTGTTCTATAGAGGAAGCCTATACTCCTTGTAAGTATTGCCCTGATAAGACTGCCTCTAATACTCACGATAGTTTCCATCTGCGTTGATTGTTCTAGAAGTCTTGAGTTAACCGCATGAAGGAGAGCATGGCTGCTTGTAGCGTAGGTAACGTGCTCTTCAACTCGAGTCGAGATTCTAGTTAACTCGGTGCTGGTGTGCTCAACAGCCGGTCCAATGGTATCGAGTTGGCTCGTTGTCTTGTTCAGATATCCGTGTGTGACACCATCGCTCGCCTTCACGTCTGCTCGAAATGCTCGTAGGTCGTCACCTACACCGACGTTGACATCGCTAGCGACACTTAGTTCACATAAAAAAAACGCTCTAAATGAATGGCTACTCACAGGATGAGACTTTGTACGAGATTCTCTAGAGTGTCTTGTGCTTTCGAAAGTCGTTCGTGCAACTGAACCAACTTCTTTTGATTGAATGGGTACATCATAATCAACTTCCGGTTCTGCCATTTTTGCTTAGAGCCTGATGTGCCGGCAGTTGTCAGCTCCTTTGTAAATGACTCAAGAGCTTTGAAATGGCTCTCGCAGTCCTTTAGACCTTGGGAAACGCCATCCGTAGCGAGCGCATGGCTAGTGCTGAGCTTCGAGGAAATGGATTTAATGATCTCGATGTTGGACCGCAACAGAGCTAGTTGTTGCAAGGCGGCCTCGATGTCATCGTTCCGACCCTCAATTGCGCTGAAGTACGCATGAATCTCGTTGCAAACAGTCAAGCCAAGGGAGATAATACCAGCGACACCGCTGGCGATTGAGAATGGATCAGCCATGC
The DNA here is from genome assembly GCA_013266185.1 of Fusarium sarcochroum. Lineage (NCBI taxonomy): Eukaryota > Fungi > Ascomycota > Sordariomycetes > Hypocreales > Nectriaceae > Fusarium > Fusarium sarcochroum. The sequence goes on from JABEXW010000858.1 coordinate 7,665, forward strand.
TGATACAGCAGGCTCACTTGAAGTTGAGATGAATGATGATGGAACGCAGAACAGCAAAGGAGGGGCAGTTTGGGTTTAACAGTCTTTTCACAGCCTGATTTCACTCTCGTCGATTAGGCATTCTGCAGGGCGTACGTGAGGCGGTGCGATCATGTGATGAATCAGGCTGTCAATGAGAGGTTGCCAACGCATCATGCTGCTTGGGGATGCAGCGAGGCACACACAGCGAGCCTTGGGATGAAAAACGTAAATGTCAAATTACACTCTCTCTGGGTCCAAGGTTGAGTTGGAAATTTTCAGAAAAGCAAAGGTACGAGGACGTTAACCCAAGTACTTGTTGGGATGGATCACTGATCAACTCAACATCACGGTTGCAACATGTAGTTTTTGTTGTATATGTATAGTATTTTTGTAAGATCAACTCACTATGCAATCTCTTCATTATATAGCATGAATTTTCTACTAGTAATAACTTGAGTGTCAATATAAGCATGTGACTACTTAGTCAAGTCTTTCAAAACCTTGCGGCCTCTCACACAGTCCTCCTCATGAAAAGGTTCCCTATCCGTCTCCTTGATACCGCCCTGGACCCAACTCTGCACAGCAGGATGCTCAAACAACCGATCCAAATACTCCTTTGCAGTGCCATCCAACTCAATGCCATATGTCTTCACACGTGAAGCAATGGGTGCGTACATAGCATCTGCAACGGTGAACTTATCACCAGCCAACCACGGTCCGCCAAATTTCTCCAACCCCTCATTGAAAAGAGCATTAAACCGGTCAATATCCCTTTGAAGAGCCTCGCTCGGCGTACCCAGTTCAACCCTTAAGCCAACGTTCATAGAACACTCGTCGCGAATGGCGTTAAATCCAGAGTGCATCTCGGCAGCCGCAGATCGTGCAAAGGCGCGCTTAGCAGCATCAGCAGGCCATGCGACAGGATATTTTTCAGCGATGTACTCGCAGATAGCAAGCGAGTCCCAGACAACGATTGATGTCTCGCCATCATGAAGACAAGGCACCTTCCCGCTGGGCGAAAAGGCAAGGAATTCAGGCTGACGAAGGCCGGGCTTAAAGATGTTGAGTTTCTCTTCAAAGGGGATGTCGAGGGCTTTGAGGAGGACCCATGGTCGCATTGACCAGGAAGAATACCGTTTGTTTCCGATGAAGAGTGTATATGTCATTTTAATCGTGATGCTGAGGTGGTTATCCGCCTTCTGGAAAAAGATCGTGAGATTAACCTTGAATTTATGGTGTTGCGAATGGCCCCGCTGGTCAATTAGTGAGTCACTTGCGCGCGCCCTCAACTTGACATGTGCTTTGTAATCACGAATTGAGTAACGCTTCCTTTATAGGCAGGTAAATAGTTTAACATTATATCATTAAAGATTCGTCCTTCTATTACATTTTGGTCGAGGTGAATCGAAGTATTTCCTCCTTTATAACCAAACATGATGCTCCAATATGTCCATACAGAGTTGCATTCGCTTCAATTAGGTAGGTAGGGCAGTGCTTTAGACGGAGCTCTTCTGGGGTGCGTAAGCGGGAACAGGCTCCTTTCGTCGCTGCATGGCATCCCAAAGCGCAAGGCCAGTCTCAGCAAGGTGGACGAGGAAGAAGGGAATGAGGTTGTACTGCCAGCCCCTAATGATGCGTAGGTGATGAGCAATGTCACTCCTCTCATTTGAGTTGGGGAGGTCCAATTCCAAGAAAGCCGCGAACCAATTCTGTGGCGTCCAATCCTGGAGAGGGTACTTCTGGGTGTCGCTAAGTCGCGACGCGGCGGTGGGATCGATGTGTTGTCCCTTGTGGTTGTTCGTCACGACAAATGTGTAGATGAGCGCAGTGAGGATGAGTAGAAGACTGAGGACATTGACGACGAGCCAGGTGTTGTAAAAGAGGCGGCTGAATTTGCCAGGGTTGTATCTGTTGCGAAGAGACAATGCGATAATGCCACCGCAGCCAATGAGAACAAATGCTGTTCCAGCTGCGCCGTTGCTAGTATGACCTTGATCGACGATGAAGTTCGCAGGTTCGCCCTTGAAATCTGATATTGTGCCGCGATATCTGATAGAAAAGGTACCGCTCGCGTTGCCGTGGAGCCATCCGACCATGGCTGAGATGAAGGAGAGCTCAATGATGGATACCACCATGAGCAGCCCGAGGGCGACATACAGAAGCGGGCGTGCCTGGAACATGATGATAGTCCAGTAAGCGACACAGTAAAATGTCACTAAAAGATTAGAGAAGAAGAAAAAGATGCAATGAATCTGTTTTCTCTCAGCCTTAACAGAAATACGGGATCTGGGAGATTATTTAAACTGATAACTGCCCCCAGAGAGGGTGAGCACTAGCTATGGGAGCTAAACGGCTTCAGCCCTACTAGTGCTGACCTCCCTTCGCAGCGGCCGACCATGGATGTCCCATTGGAGTGGAGATTTAGTTCCCTAGTTAGTCGGTGACCACTGGGTGCTTTATTACAGTGGCTTACGAATAGGCTATTGGGGGCTGCGTTCTGGACTTTTTGTCAGCGCAAAGTTACATCCTTCAGCTTAGCCCGGGACACAGCCACTGATGCAAGGATGAGGGCAGTCCAAGCCTTGAGCGATGCTGTTTGGTCTGGAGAACCATGGTGAGGCTTAGCTGAAGAAGCAGAACGCCAACGGGGGCTTAAACATGCATCCTTTTATTTTAAACTTGAACTTGGTTCTTTTAAGAATTTAAGTCAAGGCTTTGTCCGTTGATGCAGGCCCTTCTCCACCCAATTAAACCAAAGTTCCCTTTTGAAGGCACGATCCTGTCTAATGCTAATAACATGGGGTTGGATCCCGTCTGACTGAATCTGATAATTGATATTGCGGGTTCGGTAGTGGAGAGTACTTTTGACACACGGTAGTCAAGGGTGGCATCCTGCCATCCTCGGCTTATGTTTTTGATGGCTCATGACGTGGCACGCGCTTGAACGTCATATTTACTTGATAAATGATTGGGTTCCCTTGAGAATTGACAGCTTGTTTTGAATTGATCGACACTTGCTGAGTGAGACGAGGTCAGCACTCACTGTCAGGTTGTTATGCGAATCCCTGAGAATACTACATCAACCATACCCTGTGATCGCCAGCTCCCCACGAAATGATGTTATCGCGACCAGGGGTTTAGTATGTGCCTATCACCTATTGATAGAGTATTTGTCAGCTTGCTTCAACACTGTCTGATGATATTTCTGGGCGATACCTTAGCTATCCATCTTCTTCACCTTGCAGCATCAAGAGAGTTGGTCCGAAATCTTGCTTCAAGCCTGTATCGATGTTAATTCCATACCTTTCCTTTTCAACCTCGTCATCGGCAGCGAATCGATAGGACCGATATTCTAGATAATCAGCGAAATTCTCACTCCAAGTCTTGAGGCCTCATACCGCAAACTTTGAACCTGTCACCCTGTGCCAAAAATGCAGCAAAGCCCCGATGCGTGACCAGCAGGATATCCTCGTAGTTTCCAAACATAGCAGTCTCTCTCAACCGCCGCCGAACTCTTTCGGCTCGTACCGCTGCATCATCAGGGGTATGGTCCGGAAAGTCCCACTTCTCAGGACAAGCTGAAAAGTCAAGATCGGGGAATTTAGCTGTAAGATCTGCTCGTGAGATGCCCTTGTTGCAGATGGTGTCGTGAGATTCGCGAAGGTCTGGCCAGACTTGTATCTCAGCCTTGTTGTTCTTGATAAGATGTCCAAACACGATGTAGGCTGTCTGGATGGTTCGAGTCATTGGAGACACGACGATGAGGTCAGGCTGCACTTTGATAGCATGTTTGACGTGTTTTGCTTGGCGAGTGCCCAGATCTGTCAGAGGAGGGTCCCGGTATGGATACCCTCTTTCTACACTGCTGATGTCAGCTTTTGTAACAGCCGAAGAGCAAAGTGGAATACTTGTGGAGGGCCTGCCCATGCCGTAGAATGTGAATGTTGGTCATCTTGGTCCTTTCAATCTAAGAGAGGTCCAATGATTGAGTTGTCTAGAATATGTGAGAGTGGTAAAATAAGCGACCTGTAGCGGAGGACAAGCAACTCAAATAACCAGACGACGTCATCGTGCCTTGAACGATGACTACCAACCACTACTTGGCCAAGTGTAAGTCAAACGCTGTTGAAGACTATTTCTAACACATTAGCGTAAGTTTTTATAGTTTGTTTCCACATAACTATTCATAGAAAGGAGGAGTAAACAGTTTATTAATAGACTACCTATTAAGTAAAATATCGGCGTCTGCTCAGCCCTGCTCTGTCTCCTATGGGAATATTAAACCTTTAGGTAGATTAGGTATAAAGAGTAAGCGGCGGGTATTCATGTGATTTATCAACCTCCAAGGTTCAAATCTTTTATGGTCTTTCTGTAAGCCGCAGTAAAACAATATTGCTAGAACGGGGTTTAATGACAGGGGAGTGAACAGTTCCTCCTATCAAGAGGGCGAGCGGGATTGTTCATAGCCTGGCTTCTTTCTAAATCCTCAAGCTTTGCTATAATGGCTTTGAGAAACTCGTTTCAAGCCAATATCGAATTTTGACCATCTTGTGATGAAGAACTGTGCTACTGTCAAGCCTCGACTAAATGCTTTGGGGCCAGAATACACATGCAATTATGTTAAATTGATCTGCTCAAAGCGTTTTAGCCCAAGTAAATCCGACCTAGGAAAATATTCCAAGTAGTTATGAAAAAGTACAGAATTCTCAAGATCCTTGTGGGTGTATCTGTGCATTCGTCCATCAATGGAACTTTACCCTAGAGCCGTCGAGGTCAGCATAAGTGATATTTTTTCAGCAATACCCTCAATGCTTTTAGTACTACCGGTAAAAATTCAAGCTAAATGTTTAAAACACTACTATCGGCCCTTATATATGCGCTTGCAATTACTTGTTTCCAGTCTTCCCCAGAATGGTTGTTGTCGCCGTTAGCTGTGTCGATTTTGCTTGGAGGGGGTTAGCGGATCTTCAAGTCCCCTTACCCATGCCCTGGATCTTTTATTTTCCTTCCTTTCCCAAAGCAATTACCGCCAGTCCACATTCGGCACCACAGTACCAAACCAGGGGTTCAATTCAGAATACAACGTGAACGGCCACCTCTAACCATTCTACTCGATTGACGATCCTATCTATCTACCCTCGAGAACCGAAGCTTCGACGACATACAGACGAATAAATCGACAAGAGAGGCGGCGCACGGCGCCAAAAGGCGTGATTCTCAGCGCTAAACGCCCATCGCTCGACCACCCATATCTACAACCCTCAACCCCTCGTGGTCCTCCGCTCATTGCGACGCTGCGTCCGCGTGCGGCTCTTGGAAAACGCCAGCTGTTGGCTACTCGGACTGTCGATCACACACACCCCTCGCGCCCTCCTTACGCACGGCTACCTCGCGGCTACTGCACTCTACTGCCCATACCTTGCATGAGAACGACCACATCCACTACCAGCCAGAATGCCACCCAAAACACCAAATTCCACGGGCACGCCCATCTTCTCGACCTCCATCTTCTCCTCCTCCAACGCTGCCTCCCGCCCGACAACTCGCGACGGCCACACTGTCGACCCCCTCAGCACGAATCTCCCAAACATTCTCTCCAAGGACCGCAAGACCTCCTTCTCCCGAAAGGCCTCGCTGTCGAGTCGCCGCGGAAGCTCCTTTGGCAACGGTCCCAACGCCTACGTGACAGATGCTGCTGCGCCCCCCGCTCTTCCAGACTACGCGCTCAGTGCCGCTGCAAAGGTTACGGCGCGACCAGACATTGCCAGCGGAGAAGCTACTGCGCATCATCCCACGCCGTCTACAGATTCCCAGATGTTAAGTCGCAGTGCTACAGGGTCGACGACCCTTCATGGGGTGCCTAGCACGCCCATGGGCATAATGCCGAATGGGGCTGTTGGCACATCCGGCATGTGGCAGCAGAACGAGGCGAGCATCATGCACCATCATGTTACAGAGCTTGCCAACAAGCGCATCTCGACGCTCGAATACTTGCGCAAAGCGTACGTTACCAAAGGCGTATAACCCGCCGAGTCGCTAGCTAACAGTTTACAACAGACATGAAGGTCGAGTCTACTGGTTCAAGACATACCTCTTCGAGAAGACCGACCTAAACCGAATGCCCTCCCTCGATGCCCGGAAGCTTGGTCGCAAAGCAACGAACCATCTCCTGCTGGGCCTGTCCCTCCCGACAATTGTCGACCTTTACTCCTCCACGTCGATCGAATTCCTCCGAAGTCTAAACTCCCTCCTTTCCGAATTCGACTCCTTCCAGCAGCTGCACGGCGATTCCTCTACCGCAGCCTCCCTCACCCGCGCTCGTCTCCCTAGCATGTTCCGTCGCCCAGGCGGCAAATCCCGACGCTCGACCTCTGCCGCTGATATGCACCCCATGGTTGACGAGATGGCGCCTATGCCTTCTGCTGGTGGGCCTGCGCCGTCTGTTATGAACTTTGCGGCATCGGAGACGGATCTTCTTCCAGGCGAAGAGTACACGTTTCTGTTGACGCCATCTTTACCATTCGACCCCGATTACTTCGAGACGTTTGCGACACTATGCGACGTGTTGATCGATTGCTACACGAGATTCTTGGCGCTGGTTCCTTCACCGCGGGAGTGTTCTGCGCCTGTCGCTGAGCTGTTCACAAAGGCAGACTCGCGCGTGCGCAAAATCATTGTCCAGGGAGTTGTGCGCGAGTTTGAAGAGCAGAGCCGGAGCCACGTTAAGACAGAGGTAGCCAGTATTGGCAAGGTGGTTCTAGGAGGTTTAATGTGAGGTTACGGGGGTTTATTACAACTGCCTTGTTGCAGCTCTTAATGCATGGAGTTGATGATTGGGACGTAAGACATGAATATCCTCGCTGGATTCTTGCTGGAGTTTGGTCTTTACATACTGGTACGCATAATGTTGGGGAATATTGGCATGAAGATATGAAGCGCTTAATGATGGGGGGATCGTCCTTTATACCATCATTCAACATGTTTTGGGTACAGCCTATCTTACAGCAGGTTCTGTACATGATAATACAAGTTCTATGCTACAGTGTTGTACAGTTCTACTTTGAGCCCTTGGCCTGCTTCTCTTTGGCCTCTTCTTCTAACATGACAAGCTCAATGTCCTTGCCTACTAACCAATCCTTGGCGCCGTCCATGATTCTATCTAGCTTCTCACCACCCTCAAGCACATTCGGTAGGCCGTGTACATCAACGCCAGCACGGTGGTCGGTACATCGATCCTGGTTGTAGTTATACGTGCGAATCTTGTCACCACGTGTAATCTGCGTCTTTGACAAAACACTGTTCCTCAACTGCGACGCCTCCGCTTCACGAGCCTCCCGTCGCTGATCTGCAATTCGTGATCTCATTAGTTTCCACGCTTCTTCGCGATTGAGCTGCTGCGAGCGATGATCTTGCATCGACACCGTCGTCCCCGTAGGCAAATGCGTCATGCGAATCGCAGACTCGGTTTTATTAACGTGCTGTCCTCCCGCACCTCGAGCTCGCATCGTCTCGATCTTGAGCTCTTGGGGATTAACGTAGAAATCGCTCTCGGGATCGTCAAAGTCGATGTTGCTGGCGCCGTTCTCAGGGAACGAGGGGAGGACCCAGACGGCGACGGCGCTGGTGTGCACACGGCCTTTGCTTTCGGTGCTGGGGATGCGTTGGACGCGGTGCATGCCGGCTTCGCTGCGGAAGGTGTCGAAGGCGCCTTGGTCGTGGACTTCGAGAATGGCTTCTTGTAGGGGATTTTCGCCGGCTGAAGAGGAGGAGTCGCCTGCGCCGTCGGCGAATTCGTACTTGACGACGCTATGGCGATAGCCCCGGCGCATGCAAAGGCCCTTGTACATCTTGAACAGCGTATCCATGAAGTAGCGACCCTCAAGACCACCAGGTCCCGGGCGGAACTCGATCATGCATGGAAAGTCGGCGAAGGTATGGCGGGGTGTCAAGCTGGCGGAGAGTTTGCGGGCGAGGGACTCGAGTTTTCCGGTCTCGGAGCTGAGTTCATCGCGAGCGATAGAAGCGAGATCGGCGTCTTGTTCGGGGTCGTCGATCATGGTGGTCAGTTCGGCGACCGAAGCCTGTGATGTCTCCCATGCTTTGAGCGCTTCGGCGACGCGGGAGAGTTCGCCGACGCGCTTGGCTGTGTTGGATTCGAAGGACGAGTTGAGGACTTTTTGGAGGTCGTCGTGTTCGGTGGTTAGGGATTGGGCTCGTTGGAGGAGGGCGGGTGCGAGGAGTGATGAGGTATCTGGATAACGGTTAGTTGGCTGTAGGGAATTGGGGGATTAGAGGGGCGGACCATTGCTGGCGAAGCGCACGAATTGGCGCATGTGAGAGCGTGTCAACGCTCGAGTGCAGCTTCGGCATATCCATGGTGCTGGGGACATGCTCATGGGGGATTGTGGTGGTGATGTTGGATGTGGAAGATATCCTTAGGTGGGTTGAATTTTTAGAAGCCATCATGCCAGGGTCTAACGGGGATACAATTGGCGCGGGGCCGAACAGATCAGTACCACTTCACAGCGGGCCAAAGTACGATTGTGTACCAATTGATGCATATAATAAATCACTTTTTGTCTATAGTATTCTAGTCTATTACTTTTGTCTAGCTTCAGCTCTTTTAGCAGCATACAGAAAACACATGCCCAATATCATACTTGAACCTCCCCACATCTGTGCCGCCAAATAGCTCCCTCCCGTCGCCTGCATCAACTTTCCCGCCAGAGGCGACCCCGTCAATGCCGCAAAACTAATAATCGTAAAGATCATTCCAATTCTTGTTCCCGCTTTACTCAAATCTGGTGTCAAACTTGCGCAACATGAAGGAAAAAGGCTTTGAATAGCGGCGCCAAAGTATCCAAAAATGCTGACCCAGACGAAACCGCCTGTCAGTGTGTGTACCTGCGACCATAAATAGAGGCAGAGTGCGGCGGAGACGATCGTAGGGATGAAGACGTTTATGGCGCCGAAATAGCGGTCGGCAAGGAAAGCTGATATCATTCGACCCGGAATACCGACGGCGTTGATGGCGATGAGCATTAGGAATGAGTCCGAGGCTGTACCGCCCAATTTGTCGGTTGAGTATTGTCGAGCCTGGAGATCGTTAGCCAACATTCACAGAGAACAATTGAATGGTACTCACATAATTGTACGAGATCCATGTCGGCCACAGAGTGAAGAACATGGCTACTGCAAACAAGACATAAGCTGGTTCTTTGAACGCAGCCCATTCAACAAGTGGCCCGGCTTTCCTCGCCTTCAGTCTCGTCTTGGCGATTATCATGATAATCATAGACGCTACAGAGACTACCAATCCCATAACGCGCACCGTCCATCGGAATCCAATTTTGGGGAGAAGCTGTTGAGCTATCAGAGGAAATACCATTCCGCCTGTCGCGGCACCACATGCAGCGGCAGAGATGGCGATGGTCTTCTTCTTGGTGAAATACGTCGTCATGTTTGCAATCGTTGGCGCAAATATGATACCGTTGCCAAGACCTTGACATATTCCCTGCGCTAGAAGGACTTGCCAGAATTCCGATGCGATACTCGTCATGAAGATGCTCAGAATTTGCAGAAATAGACCCACGGCCAACGCCGTGCGGTAATAGCCCGCATCAAAGGCACGTCCGGAGAATGTACCGATGAAGAAGATGAGACAAACTTCCAGACTGCCCACCCAAGAGATCGTCGAAGGCGGGAGGGAGAATTGGTCCTCGTAGTAAGGCTGAAAGATGCCGAAGCTGATGAGGTAGCCCCATGAGTTGAAGGCAACGAGATGACCTGTTAGGACTTGCAGCCAGGCTTGTAGTCCACCATCTGGAGGATCACCTGGGTTGTCTATTGAGCAGGCCTGGTTCGCTTCAGGGTCATCGGCTTGGCTTAGCGTTGAAGCAGCGTCGTCGCGGGTCTTTTCGTCCTGGAGAGGCTCATCGCGGAGCGTTGGACAGACACTGTCTGATGTCTCGATGGCTGCCATCTTGACGAAGAAGAAGAAGAGAAAGAAGAACAGGAGAGCAAGTCTCCATGATGTTAAGATGGACCATGTCTAGAGTTTTATGTAATAAATTTAGTATGTAAAGCCTTGGGTTAGCATGTCCGGCACGCCCTTGGCCGAGGGCGCGGGGTTTAGCCTCCGAAATGGTAGATCTTCCCGGCATCAGTCACTCGGCCGGATGGTGGATGGCCGGCGGTGGGGGTTGTAATTGGATAATTCTTGGCGATTGTGGACAAAATAGACGCAGGATACAATTCTTGTGAGTAAGATCGTGCTTGGTTATAAATCAGCATAGATGGGGGGCGTAGTTGCTACGCCGAGATGGTGCATTAGAGGTATTGACATGAAGACTTACTATCTAATGATCAACTGACAGCCAATTGACTGGTACATGTAGACCATTCTCTTACCAAGTCTTCATGATTATGATAAACCACCTCTTACATGTTTGGATCCAGCTGAAGTGGATTCCTTCACGACTCGTCTTCCCGCTGGACCGGATCATCACAGCAGTGTGCACGTCACAGCAATTATGAACACAATTCTTCGATGTACTACTTTTTGAACTACCAATTCATAAGGACCAGTGAGTTAACGCCGGGACTGGTGTTTTCGTGCTATAAGTTGTGATATCAGCATGAGATTGCGTCTTCTGTCTTACTATTTTTGTCAACCCCAACGTTAACCCTCAACCCTACCGTGAACATGTCTACATAATGCACCCTTCCAGCCCTACGAATGACTCCTTCAACCGAATTCGGTCAGATCGACATTAATAAATGTTTCTGAATCACAAATTGGCTTATGAATTACTCATTCTCAAGGCTTCAATGGTCAGCACAGGCCGGCAATGACGGCAACATCGGCAATCTTGGAAATACCGGGAGCTAAGGCAAAGTCGGGGATGGATCACATCGGCAACTCATCACGAAGAATAATTAGGCAATCGCTCATCAGGCACATCTGATCGGTGGCTAGAGAGCGTGATTTATTGACGATATCTAAATGATAAGGCAAGCAAGTCTAATATTGACAGTCGAAAATTGCTATGTTAAGTACAAAACCCAGTCTATAATCCTTTCTCTAAAAATTGACCAATGCACCAAAAATAGTATAAAAAAAGAGCCTGTCAGGCTCAAGGGGAAGTTTACGCCTGCTTCTTCTTGTTCTTGTTCTTGGGCATGCGAACAAGCCAGTACAGGAACAGAGCACCAACAATGTTGACCACGATGTACACCATGCCGATGCCAAAGTCCCTCCAGCGGTTCTCGTAGCTGGCGCTCAGTTGGCTCAGGAAGACGTTGGTGTCCCTGATGGTGCAGAAGTTGCAGTCTGAGGTAGCGTCCTCGTTGAGGAGGTATCCACCAGCCTGTGCCATGTAATCGCTGAGGTATTCCTTACATGTAGAGCCGTTGGGAGGATCAAAGACGGTGTACTCGTTGGACGCGCATGTAACACTCGTGTTGGCTATGCCAGTCGACAAAATAGCCGAGACTAGATATGTGAACGGTGAGACGCGATACATCCAGATCCAGAAACCGGGCATGTTGTCAGGCGAAGCCAAGACACCACAGAAGAACAGGCAGAGCATGAAGACGACGTTGGCCAAGTTACCACCGGCCTCTGCGGTGTCAGTGATAGCGATGGCAGCGTGGGCGAAGGTACAAGTGAAGACAAGGAACTGCCAGATAAGAAGCCACATGAGACCGCCTCGCTCGGTAGTCTGTCCAGCATCGGCAGCGTTGTTTTGGAAGCCGACCGGGTAGTAGATGCAGACGAACAAGAAGACGGACATGAGACTGTTCCACGGGATCTCGGCCATGATCTGGGAGAGCATGAAGACCTTCCAGCTGTATGTCTTGGAGGGGCGTTCACGGACTTCATAGAGGGATCGCTGGGTGACAAAGTGAGGCATCTATCTTGGTTAGCGGATAGCTAGAGTGCATGGAATCGAATAAACTTACCTGCATCTGCACGAGTTGACCGAAGACAGTAAGAACCTGGAAGATGGCGAACATCTGGTTCTGCAAGCCCTGGATGGAAAGCGGAGCGTTGAGGAAGACAAGACCGATGAAGAGACCAGTTTGGATGCAAAGAGCAGCCTTGGAGTAGATGTAAGACGGAGTGCGCCAGTACTGCTGGAAGACACGCTGAGTAGCAATGCGAAGCTGCTCCCCAAAAGGAGCAGCAAACTCGCGGTACGATTCATCGCTGCTGTCGTGGACTGCACCAGCGACGCCACCCTCGTCCTTGAGGCGCTGAAGCTCGGTCTGGACTTCCTGATACTCATGGCTGTCACGCCAAGTCTGATGCCAGTCAATCTCAGTGTGTGAGCCGGGAGCAGCACCGATGACCTCAAGCATCCATTCAGCGGGGTTTTCGCCCTTGGGGCAAGGTCCGGATCCGTTCTTTTCGAAATAACCAGTCAGCTTCTCCGAGTTCTGGCCAATGTCACCAAAGTAGATAGTGCGTCCTCCCTTGGCGAGGAAGATGAGACGGTCGAAGCGCTGGAAGAGCATGGCGGACGGTTGGTGGATGGTACACAAGATAGACTGGCCGGCCTTGGAGAGCTTCTCGAGGAGGTCGAGAATAGCCCAGGACGTCTGCGAGTCAAGACCGGAGGTGGGTTCGTCGACAAAGAGGAGCAGGGGGGGCTTGGCCGCGAGCTCAACACCGATGGTAAGACGCTTGCGCTGTTCAACGTTGAGACCCTCGCCGAGGATACCGACGACGGCGTCGGCATACTCTTGCATATCCAGCAGCTTGATGACTTCGTCTACGTAGGCAATCTTCTCAGCACGAGGGGTGGACGCAGGTTGTCGGAGCAGGGCGCTGAAAGTCAAAGCCTCACGAACGGTGCTAGTCTCCAAGTGAAGATCCTGCTGCTGCACATAACCGGTTTTTCGCTGGAAGGAATCATCGCGAATTTTGCCGTCGACAAGCATTTCTCCAGTGATGACACCCATTGAGATACGGTCTGCGAGACAGTCGAGAAGAGTGGTCTTTCCGGCACCTGAGACACCCATGAGAGCAGTGAGAGTTCCTGGCTTGACCCAACCATCAACGTTGTCGAGAATACGTCGGGGTTCGCCCTTGATCTTGATGTCGTAGCACACATTGTTCCAGTGGAAAACACTGGTGGAGCCCTGGATGTTGGCAACCTGGGTGTCGTTGAGCTTGGAAGCGGTGGGAATAGGACCGGATGAGGCAGCCTCTGAGTCAGACTTGCCCTTGGAGGTAGCGGGCAAGTGGCCGTGACGGAAGACGAGAACTTCACCCTTGGACTTCTTGGCTGAGATGAACTCAGTGGCGACGATGTAGACAACATGGTTGAAGAGGGTCATGGCGATGAGAATACCCACGTTGCGCCACTTGTGGGCGTGATAGTACTTGTACTTGGAGTTAAGGTAGATATCTCCGTTGACGAAGGTTTCACCAGGGAAGCTACCCACGGTGTCACACGCTCGGTTCAAGGGGTCCACGTCCGCATATCCGGAAATGGCAGCGTTGGGAACAAAGGAGGTGCAAGTGAAGTTGCGACCGGAGAATTCGTTGACCATCAGTGACTCGAAGGCGTAGGCGACAGGATCGAGGTAATTGATCCAGCGACACCAGCCGAGCATGTAATCGGTTGGAATGACGAAACCGGTGAAGATGACAAGTGCGAGAATCAGGAGCGATGCTGGGACCATGGCTTGGGATAGAGTACGAGAAATTGAAGCACTTGATAAAGTTAGTGATGGATCATTTTGGCCGTGACAATGAGCACTTACATAGATCGGAAAATACCAGACATGGCCAGAACCATGATGAAAGAAACCAGGAGGAAGAAAAAGAATGCACCCGCATCCCGGTTAAGATTCGTCATGAAATAAAGAGTGACATTGAACAGAATACTATTGCTGATCTTGTACGGCATATCGACTAAGATAGACGAGAACGATTCGGCGGAGGCGTGGTAGAAGGCATATCGAGCGTGCTTCTCAACAATGGGACGCTGGGCGTACTGAGTCAAGATCTCCAGGGCAGATGCAAAGGCGTTGGACAAGACAGCAAGGAACAGAACAGCTCCTCGCTTGAAAAAGTCGTCGGTTGTCGGCTTCATGTTGTAGAAGAGCGAGGAGGCAATCAGGGCGGTAACCGTATTGGCTATCAGCGCAAAGATTGTCACGCCGGGTGATCCCATGAGACGCTTCCAGCCTCGCCACAAGCAAAGCTGGACCTGCTGCATGTACGACAGGGTGAAAGGCGACTTGAGACGCTGGCCCTTTGCCTGGGCGGACTTCTTGTTCTCACGGAAGGCATCGGCGCTCGATCCGTTCAGGGGATGCAAGCTCTTGTACGTCTCAATCTCGGCCTGGATGATTTGATACTCGCGGCTCTGCTTCCAGCAGGCGGCGAACTCCTCAGGCGTACGGGGCGCCTTGTTCTCGAAGCCGGGGCGGATGACGCGCTCAGCGGGGGCGGTCATGGAAGTCAAGAAGTCGGGAGTCGTCTGGCGGTCGGGACATTCGAAGCCGAGGTTGATGAAGTAGGCCTTGGCCTCGTCGGCGGGACCGAAGAAGATCTGGTGTCCTTCATAGATGACGAGGGCCTTGTCGAACAAGTCGTATGCAGTCTGGGGAGCTTGATAAATGGAGACGGCGCAAGTCTGGCCAAAGAGCTCGGATTGCAATCGGAGGGTCTTGCAGAACTCAATAGCGTTGGCTGAATCCAGACCACGAGTCGAGTTATCCCAGCATTGGAAGGGGGCGTTGGAGAGCGTGGCTTCGGCAATGGTGACTCGCTTTCTCTCACCACCGGAAACTCCTCGAATGTAGTTGTCTCCGACCTGGGTGTTGACAGTGTGGCTGATACCGTACATGGCCATGACAACATCCCTCATATGCTCGCTGTACTGGTTGTGGTTGATACCAGACGGCAAGTTCTGAGGGCATCGCGCGCGGGCGGCAAAGGTGAGTGTGTCTCCGACCGAGAGCATGGGGAAGTGCACGTCGACCTCGGCCGTGTAGATAGTCTCACCCTTGTGATGCTTGTGCATCTCATCAGCGGGGACACCGTTGTAGTTGAAGTACGTGCTATCGTCGACGTAAATGCCGTTTGTCTCGCCAGAGACAGACTTGAGGAAAGTCGAGCAGCCGGAACCGGGAGGACCGAGAACGACAAGCATCTCACCGGCGTTGACGACACCGTCGAAGCCACGAAGAATGTCGATTCTGCGTTTTCCGCGGTTGGGAGAGATCATATCGGTTACCATATTGGGAAGTCCAAGCCAGACATTGCCGACATCTTTCTGGTAATCGGTCTCGGCACCGTAGCCAAAGACATTCATGTCCTGGAAGCAGAGGCCACTCTGACGGAATCCAGAGCCGTTCTCACCCATGGCCTTCGATATGGCCTTGGCCCAATTCCTGGCGTTGAAGTTGTCGTTGTGCGGGTTCAGGGGTGAACTGGCGTCGTCGGCCTTGAAAAGATCTGCGTGGCTGCCCTGGAAGTGCTGCGAAGTGTTCGTATATTGCCGAGCGAGGTCTCTCACGATGGAGTGGCGGCGAACCATCTCCTCGGTTTGAGGCTGATCCTCCTCATCGTCGCTGGAGCTCACTTTCTCGTCCATCTTGGGGCCTGGGGACACAGGGGGTTTCTCGTTGGGCGTGGGTTCGATGTCGACAATCGTGTCGTGGCTGCTGTGCTCTGAGCGAGGAGCGCCCATGTTTGCGTCGTTGGGGGTTGAGTGAGAGGCAGCCATGTTTTAGCAAGACAAGAATTGTCTAGCTTTGGCGCGTTGATCGAGCTGTTAGTTCTGTTTCCCTTGTTAGATGCTATGAGATCTTCCTGAGGTGAGTGTTTACAAACATTCTGGTTCGAGTATTAAGGGGATATTAAGAAGGTATAGACTAAGGAAGGTTATAGTATAAAGAGAAAGTTGCTAGTAATAGCAAAGTAGAATGAAAGGTGATGCTATCATAGTTGGACCACTTGGAGGTGCTCTCAGGGTCTTAATACCATCGTGACGGGGGTGCTCTCGAGTCCGTTGTACCGAAGGTGGGTGGACCCGGGCTGTCAACACACGGGTCCCGTCGACTTCCCGACCCCGTTATCCACTCGGGTCCTGTCGAGAGTCCGCTCCCGATGCGAGATGGAGAATTCGCCTTCAAGATAGTAATCTTGAGTTTCCTTTTAGAGCGGAAGCGCATGCAGCAAATACCCTGTCTTGTCCGCACGCCGGATAGATTCTGCTTCTAAATCCGAGATCCAAGTTTCATCATCCTTTGCGAATAGTATCACATCGCATCACCGACCTTCTTTTGGCTTCTATTCTTCAAGTATACTTTTTGTACAACGATAACAATGGCGCCTGAACCTCAACAACAAAGACCAACAACGTCTAAGCGTATTCTGGCTTGTGTACTTTGTCAACAACGAAAAAAGAAATGCGACCGCAAGAGTCCTTGTTCTTTCTGCATCAAGGTATGCAATGCATTAAGTCAGCTCAGCTTACAGATAAGCAAGTATGTTAACACACAATCACTAGGCCAAAACACAATGTATTCCCAGTACACCAGCTCCCAAGCGTAGTCGCCGCAAGCCTACAAAGGAATTAATTGCACGTTTGGAACGCTGCGAGGAACTACTGAAGAGATGCACTTGCGTCCAAAAGTCTTTGATGTATGAACCGATTGTGGCAGAGAGCGAGTCGAGCAGCCCTACAGATAGCAACTCAAGCCCACCACCGGAGTGCGATAAGATGAGCCCAGCTTCAGATCAGCAACAACGCACATTTTACCAATAATCCCATATGTTTTGATCTGTTATTTGGAGTATGGTGTATATGGCTCTATTGGAAAGTCTTGATACTCATGGTAGAGTTGTATAGGATGGAATGGTGTAAGAGGATTGGGATTAGGCGTTACAGAGGCAAAAGATATAGTAGTATAGTTGCATAGTCGACAATTCATGTTAATTACCAATACTGAAGAACCTTAGAGTAAGAAAAACAGGTTATCGTAGAGGAGGTGGTGTGGTCTTAAGGCAATTTGTCAAACTGGCGTGGTGAGACGTGAGAGTAGCACAACGACATGTCGTTGAAAAAAAGCTGGGGGATCAGAGGTTCTCGGTAAATTTTGAGCCCAGCTGTCTACGGCAGTGGAGCCGTGCAGACAGGGATAGCGCCCACTAAGTGACAAGGCGAGTGTCCTGGTTGGTCAGACTTTTGTTGATGCCATCCCTTGTCGGGTCCATCGAACATCCCATCCCGTTACCGGATTATTAAATCTCTTGGTAGTGACAGCCCCTGAACCTGGGATTTGTTTGTTGAAGAATTTGCCATTGAAGTCATATCATACGACAAAAGCTTGTTTATTCTTTAAAGATTACAGATGGCTGTAGAACAGATTCAAGATTCGATTTTGACACCACATCTGCAGTTTAGTGTCATCTTTAATTTTCGTATACAAGCCAACGTCATCCTTAACTCTAACTTTCGCCCCGTCACACTATCGGAGTCCGTTACGGGCCCGCCCTTCACGCTCCCGGACACCGCAGAAACCGGGTCCCTCCATCGTTCTCCACAATTCCCGGGTCCGATAGGATCCACGGAGCGAAATTGATTCAAAGCAAGATGTGAAAACGTGGCAATGTCGTTGTTAAAATGGCGCTTTTTCAGGGGTTTCAACGTTATCTATTCGTTTCGCATAAGCTGACAGGCAACTTTAATTTTGAACTGCCAATGATAGCATGCGCAATGTCCGTTGCCATACACCTTTATCCAAGCTGTGCCGAACACGAGCCTCGTAAGGATCAAGCCGACGGCTGCGCCGCTGCAGATCGGGAGGAATCTTCTATCTGCGGAGTTTCGATACTACATCCGCGTTTCCAGTTGTTTGGAATAGGAGTTAGTGGAGAGGATGACGAGTTCAGCCCCCAAATTCTGATGGCGTGCAGATGGACTTGAGTGTCTGGCATGGAGTTGGCATCTCGTGTTGGAGTATGCGAGAGAGACCAATAGCTCCCCTTGTTGATGGATTTTGTTGTTTCGCACTTACACAAAAGGCCAGGTAGAGATAGAGTAAGCCCCTAAGACTTCTGCCTATGAATTCATCTTAACCGTAAGTTTATTAAGACGGCATGTCTAAGTACTAGAAGCCGTTCAGCTATTCGATTCCTCAATTTCATTACAAGATGCAGTGTATCAGTGTAGCTGTCTATGTATTCTAGCTGAAATCGGGTGTAAGCCCGACAGGTTGTTAAAATTTCGGCTAGATATGCGTCACCGAGCATGGGGCCATAAGTGAAAGCTCTAGCAGTGCGCAACTGAGCTCCGTTTCTCGCGAATTCATGATCGCATAAAGTATAGGCTGCATGATCCATTCTCAAACCCCTCTCTATATATAACTGATCGTAATTTTCATTTGTTTAATAAATGTTCCTCCTGTGGCCTGGGGGTTAGCTTCAAGGAATAATAAAGGAGGCATTTTTTCCAGTCTCGAGGACTAGAACTCATTATGACACTGAGTGATGATAGCCAAGAGTGATTGGGTAATCTATTAGTAAGGTCCTAGTAAAAATATTTTCGAAATCTTAAGTCTTTGCTATCTCAAGATGTTGTGTGACAATGAGTGGTTTTTAGGTGAACGGCTCGAACATTAGCAGAGAATACGGTTGCTAGACTATTTGCGAGCGAGAGCTAAGCTGAAGGACACTACCTCTTGCAGGCAAATAGTGATTATATGCCAGTGCCATAACCACTTAGGCGACAGTTCACATGCAATATTTGCCCTATCCAGAAAAGCGAGTTAGTACACATAAAATTATGAAAGGTTCGGCATCGCTCTAATATAAACTAAGTAGTATAACATGCGTGGACGATTTCAAATACACTCCTGAGGCTGAATGCACCTTTTGAGAAAACATCAATTCTTTGTCCTGTGCGAATAAAAAGTTAGCTTCTGCAAGAAACGCAAAAAAGAGATGCCTCGCTAATGCTCGCAATCGTTTTATAGGAACAGCCCGATGCGGGGGTCGAACCCGCAACCTTGAGATCGCGTACTCGTAAGAGTCTCACGCTCTACCGATTGAGCTAACCGGGCGTGGCTCTGATTGGTTGAAAGCTGCCGTCATTATTATAACTTCAGTAGCCTAAGCACCCACTTTCGCTGTCATGCGTCTGCTCGTTAGGTAGGTACACGGGAGTCAATCCGAATACTTTCACAGGTACATTAATTTATTCTCAGCTATTAACTAGGCCCAAGTCCTCCCAAACACTCTTTTACCTCTGAGAATTAATTGACAGCTATGCCACAAATCACACTGTAATATTAATGTCTAGTTTTGAATTCTCAGGCTATTTATCACTTCCACATCTTCGTTAAACGGTACACCTACGGGAAACAACAAAACTCTCCGACCTCGACTCATGCATAGAATATATTAGACTTTGTAATGCTTGTAGATATTATTGGTCACTGGAATGGTATTCATAACACTGAAACGCAACGAGCTTTTCTTATACAATTCTGAATCTTGTCCTTAGACTTACCCTGCACCATTGAAGCATCACCACTTGGGAGCTTTTGGCCAAGTACTGGCTAAGCATTGTTCAAACTCTCGTCGTGCAAAGCCGAAGAGTAATGATTGGTCCTCCAAGCGAATGCGGTCTCGTTGTTAACGCCTCAAGCCCTGAGCTCCCGGTGTGCTACGTTTCCGTTCAATCCCCGACCCAAACATTTAGCTCCGAGCTTGACAGTTTCAGGGTTACTAATGTCTGATTGATATGGCTTACGGCCGTGGCGTAACCCTATCTTGAACCTTGGACCTAGATCTACTGTGTGCTGTATGTTCAGAGGGTGACGCTGATACCTTGATCTATGAGGTAACTCTACATGCTATGGCCGATTTTGGTTTTCTGACATGTCACAGTGTTCGAGTGGTATCATATCGAAAAATGTGGGATGTTCTCTAATTTGTTTGAGTGATGCCTACATTTGAAGATATGCCCTGAAGAAATGACTCATCAACAGTCGATAAATATCGTTATCCTTGAATCGTCACTCAATTGTGAATGCGTTGAGTCTAGATCTTTGTTCTTGCAATTGACCTTGTACCTGATAAGAGAATGACAAGTCACAGGTCTTATGATCTTGAATCTCAAGGGCTTGCCAGGGGCCAAAGTAAATCATCGCGAAAGAGTTATCATTGGCGAAACACGCCAGTGTCGGGCTGCACCACTGCAGGTACAAAGTGTAGGTTTCATCACAAACCGAATAGTAGATCGTGTACCTGACATGGGGCTTCTTAACCTACCCAGGTACGTGGACCTCAGCAGATCCAGCCTCAAAGTTTGCCAGAGCTGAACATCCAGTGACCTGACAGCATGCGATATAACGGAATCCAATATCATTTCGAGATAGTAGTCCTACAGTGCTCGCTACCTCGAACCTGGTACTAAGAGACCTAACGCATCGAGTGAGCCTGGCTTGAGTGGCCATATGAGACATCGAACGCTGATCCGGTTCACTCGGAAGTCAAATATTGCCAAGAAAGGTTGTAGAGCTCAAAAATGCTTGATGCGGATGGGACATTTCTCGGCACAGCCAATCATCTCCCAAAAACTATTACAGCATAGAATGATCTAAAATGCTTGCTGAAGACAGAAACGGTTCTCACGGGCCCGAGCTCGTGGCCGGCAAGACATGATTTGTTGTCAACCAATACGGGCATACCTGTCTCAGCGCGGAGAGCAGCCATACGTCCGGTTGCTGAGAGCACATCAAATCGCTAATGACTGATGGATGCCCGCTTCTGGGACTATTTACTGAGTGTCATTAAGTCAACCATCAAATCTTTATGTAATGTATTTATCAAACAAAACAAGTCTATAAGTAATAGTCTCTCTGAAGAAGCACAGCAGTATTTGTAATGATTCTCTGACTGTAGGATGACTTCATTCAGGCCGTTCGCAATATGACAAGATCTTCTGAGGATGATCAATTCTTAAAGGGTCATGCTAAGCCAAGTCAGAACCCTGATGTATTAAGAGTCAAGAGTCATCTGATTTATTTCCGGGAAAATTCACAACGTCAGAGCCTGGAATCAGCCACAGCTTAAATTAACTTATATAATGGACGAACGCGGTCAAGGCACGGGAGCCTATGGCCTCGACTAGCCAAACAAAAACGTCTGTTGGTGCGACGGTGGAGTCTGAGACTAGCCTGTGTAACATCGTCTGCGACGTGAGCAAGTTCTAATGTGACAAGTTACGAAGCCTGGAATGTGCTGGCAAAGCAAGTTACTCCTTGCCTAGAAAGGGCGGCCGCCTGCCGCTTCAGCCTCATCACCAACAGTAGAGAGCTCCTGTGGGTAGGTTTTACTGTTCAGAGCTTTGAGCTAAGGATTGACAGCTAGAATAAGCTTCTGTCAAAATAAGACGGCTCCGTAGGCCAAGGAGCTGGCTTCCGCAGTGGAGCAAGCTGGCTAGTGTAACGTCAAGCTGTCTGCTGTTCTCAAGGGCGGAATTAAGACATGATAATGAAACATGAGACCCACCAAGCAGCTTCTTTGACACAATTTCCTGGTCTAGGCTCTATTTCCGGAGCTTTTCTGACCACCATGTTGAATGTCGGAGACAAGTTACTTCCACTGTGATCCACGATTGGACCCAGAAGCAACAACTGCTATATTCATCCATTCTTCGCCACGTACACAGATCTGCGCATCATTTGCATAACTCATCAGCTTCAACGTTGATGCAACTGCAGAACGGGACCTTGCATATGCACGCCTAGACATGATTCCGCTATGGTAATGATTCACTGTTACAAACTATTCTGACTGGTTGAGTTGCGCTCGCCAAGAGCCATGTAACACAAGACAGCACATGGTCGTCTTGTTAACAGCAGCTCAACAGCATTCCAACCATAGTCTCGGCCAACAGGGATTCAACCCGGATTGTCTTGTGCAACGCTTTAGGGTTTATTTTATCCTTTCATGCAGGAACGTACACATCAAGATGGAAAACGGCATCCATCAGGTGCGGTTACGACTGATTGGCATGATGGCTTCCGCCTCAGCAACCCAAATCCAGCAGTCTCATGGCTGACAATGCCTTTGTGAACGTTCAATCTGAGATTCCGCACAATGATCACTTTCTTGAGAACAGCTTAATCCGAGATTCCGCCTCTCAAGCCTGCCCAGACCCTGAAGTCCCCGAATGCGGATATGACGCCAGCCAGAGGGATCTACAATCTTATAATCCTTTGTTAACTCTCACCAGCGACTCTACGCGCCTGATGGACGCCCTCTCATTTCGCGTCTAATATTCTTACCTCTCATTTCATTTCTGATGCACATTGTGCAATAAGCCGCAGTAACAATGCGGCCTTCGTTTGTGGTGCTACGGCACCTACTCTTCGCCAGTTTTGCGAGCACATCGCACGGCTACCTTGGTGTTCAAAATGATAGGTCAGTTCTTGGTATTAACAATCAGAATTCAGGAGTTTGTTACACCTATGTTTCGGTCTATCCAGTCCTGGCAGACATTCCCGACTACATAACTATTACAAAGCCCTATAGAGGGTCAATCACAACTTCATACACAGTTCCACCACAGGGCGATGAACCGGGCATCGTTATTGTTGAGCAACCAGGTGGTTCTTCAGCACCAGAAAATATTGTCATCCCAGCAACGGATGATCGGTCTTATGTGATCATTATTAGACCACATCAAGGGCCTAACCCAATCTCAGCACCAATTACTCAGGTTGTCCCACCAAGGAGTGGTCAACCAGGACAAATTATTATCGAAACACCGGAAACGCAGGCTGGAGATGCTACTGTCGGTGTTCTTAAGCCGGTGACTTTGCAGCCGCACGACCAAACTGGTTACGTGACGGTTCTTCGAACAATCTCTGGCACACTGGCTTCACTTCAACTAATTACTCTTTCACCAACTGGAACAAATCGTGGCTCAGTCATCATCAATGTTCCGGCATCAGCGCTCAACAGAGCGAACCCTCAAGCTATTACTCTCGAACCTGACGAGGAGGGTGGCTATGTCACTGTCATTGAGCCAGCAGGCGTGTCTTTCACAGGTAAAACCGCAGTTCGGCTTACAGTAGCACCGAGCGGCGGAAAACCGGGTACTGTCATTATCCAAACACCTGGTCCAGCGACCTTGGGGCCCTTGGGTCTCGAAACGCAATCGCCCAACCCCCTGGCATCACTACAACGTCTGGAAGGCCAAACGATTACTCTCCAACCTACGGATGCTAATGGATATGTAACCATCATCGAACCGGCCGAGGGCAGTGTGACACCGACAGCTCCCATTCGCACAACCATTCCTCCAACTGGTACCAAGCCCGGTACTGTTCTCATCCAAACGCCTCCGGAAGGCAATAATGGGCGACTAGGAGGACCTCAGGCTACAGGAGCTGGTGGCACAGCTTTTCCTCCGACACGTACTCGTCCAGAAGGAGCAGTCTCGTACACGACAATAACCCGGGGTGTACCTATGGGCTTTAGTGGCTCAGACAATGATGAAGACGATGGGTCAGACGGTGGATCGAATGGTGGTTCAAATGGTAGTCAAGACGGAGCCGGGTCTGATGGAGGAGATGGTTCAGACAATGGTTCTGGCCGTGTCCAAGGTAGACCAGGACAAGGCGATGGCGACAACGCAGGCCCACGACAAACTCTTACAATCCCGCCTGAAGGTGGAAACCCCGGTACTGTTCTTGTTTTGACCCCCGAAGGTCCGAACAAGTCGCAACCAAACGACAACGATGACTCCGACAGGTCTCCCACTGGTGATGACGAAAAGAGCAATGGAGGCAACGCTCAGGGTACCAGTGGATCAAATAATGGAAACAAGGGCAGCTCTGGCGGAAGCAATGGCCAGAACGGAGATGAAGATGATTCGAACAACGACGGATCTGGCTCTGGCTCTGGCTCCAACAGCGGCAGCGGATCTGGTCGACCAGGCCAAGGAGGAAGTTCCAGCGGCGGAGATTCGGACGACGAAGATAGCGGCACTGGTCGCGGAAGCGTTCAAGGTTCCGGAAGCTCGGGCTCGGGCTCTTCGGGCTCCGATGACAATGACGATGAGACGTCAGGAAATGGCGGATCTTCAGGATCAAACAGCGGCAATACCTCTGGGAGTGGCGGATCGTCGAACTCCGATGAAGATGACAACACGGATAGTGGTGGATCTTCAGGAGGTTCCAAAGATGGAAACCAGGGAGGCTCAGACAGTGATACTGGCTCTGATGGAGACGATGCCACAGACAGCGGCGGATCTTCAGGAGGCTCTCAGAGCGGAAGCCAAGGAGGTTCCGGAAGCAATTCCGGCAACAACGGCCAGGGAGGCAGTAATACCCGATCCAGCAGTAGTCCTGGCAAAACCGGAGGTGCCTCCAATGACGACTCCGGAGACAGTGGTGACCCAACCAAGGGCGATACCGAATCTGAAGATGATGGCTCCAGTGGCGGCCAAGATTCCGACGGTGGAAGCTCTGGCGGCAAAGGAAACACCTCGTCAAGTGGAAAGGGCTCTGATAATGAAGATGATCCCGACTTTGACGGCCATGGATCGAAGCATGGTGGTTCAAAAGATGAAGGTGGATCTAAAGGCGGTTCTGGTTCAAAGTCTAGCGGATCAAAGTCCAGCTCGAATGGAGGCGATGCTTCTGAGACAGGAAGCAACAACGACGGAGGAGATGGTGACGGCAGCCAGTCAATCCCATTGTCTTCTGGAGTCAAAGGTGATGCGTCCACTGCTAGCTCTGTTCGCTCAAGGCCAAGCAAGTCCTCTGGTAGCAAAAACAACCAGAACAGTAAGTCTAAGAGCAATGGAAGAGCAAGCACTTCTCAGCGTCGCACAACAGTCCGACCACAAGTCATCAGAACCTCCCCCGCAACCTTCACGGTCACTTCTAGCAACACTGTCATCACCATTACCGTAGATATTGTTACAACCCTCCCAGATGACTCTGAAGCATCGGAGACTGATGGTGGTGCTGAAAGCACACGCACCAACAAAGGCAACAAAGCTTCAAGCACCACCACAAGCAGTCGTCTTAGAGGCGAATTGGAAGGTATGGGTTCAACACGCAGCAACAGCGAAGTTGAGGCCAACGACAGAACGACTGTGAGGAGACCATCCAACAGCCGAAATGTGAACTCCGATTCAGATGCTACTTCCACCGCTGACACGGATGATGAGGAAACCTCCGCTTCAGGAGCTGACACAGACACTCCTCGAACTACAACGATCCCAGAAGATACCGGAGGAGCTACCAGATCATCTGCGTCTGACTTCTCTACCTCAGTGGACACACGCCTTCGCCCCGGTGGCAGTGGCATGGACTCAACTAGGCGCAGTCAAACTACATCTGCAGGCCGGTCTACGCGGTCTTCAAACGATGAAGGTACCGATGTTGACAATGGCCCAGGTGGTGAAACAGACGAGCCTGGTTCTCCTACTGGAGCAGCCACAGCTTCTGACGGGGACGACTCCAAGAGCTCCTCGTCAACACGATCTGCACAAGGATCAAATGGTTCTCAATCTACTGCATCAAGAAGACCTGGCACCTCGAACTCTGCTTCATCGACTGGCTCTCTCACTGGCCGACCTGCAGGTCTCGGAAGTAGTGCTGGAGATGGCGACGGTGAAGCGACATCCCGCACTACACAAAACAGCGGTCGAGTGACTAGCTCAGCATCAGATGATGAAGACACTGGACCACGATCAAGTGCATCAAGAGTTGGTGGCAGTGACGTTTCAGACGAAGATGAGGCCACTACTGAAAGATCCGGGGCTGGTAGCAACTCTCAAACAACTCAGACTGGCGGCGCAGGTTCTGCGTCGACCTCTGCTAGAACAGGTGCTAGCGCTTCTGAATCTAGAGATTCTACCTCAGTTAGCGCAAACACAAGAGTTGGCGGTAGTTCATCAACCGACAGAACTACAACTGGTTCTTCGAGACCTTCTGGTTCCCCTGCACGAGACGACGTTTCTGAGTCTGGTGATGAAGGATCTCCAAGCCAAACAGCTCGCGGGTCCAATACCAGCAGCTCGAGAGCGTCACAGCCAACAAGCCGTGGCTCAAGTACAGCCACCTCAGAGGAAAGTTTTAACTTTGAGACAATTGTCGGCACTCAAAGCGTTTCAGAGTCTGAACAGGTTCCTCAAGGCGATGAAACATCCCAGGTTACAGATGAAGCTTCAGCGACGTCAACTCGAGGCACAGCAACTAGTAGTCAGGCTACTGGTGCTGCTGGAGAGTCGTCCGCCACTGATCGAGGCACTTCTCGCAGTACCAATGCTGCAAATAGTGGTGCTGAAAACACGGCATCTGCTTCTGGTGACCCACCTCTGACGGGAAGACCGGCCGTTATTAGAACTTCATCAACTACTGGCCAAGACGGTTCTAGAACCACAGACATCGATGATGAGGATCCTGAAGCTACAGACTCTGCATCGAGTGCAGAGGGTCTTACTGGCGGATCATCTGGCGGTGGTGCTACATCGCGAACTGCAGGTCAAGGTTCTCCCACTGACGACGACTCTGAAGCAGGCGAGACATCGCGCTCTTCAGACGGTGACGAAGTTGCAACCGGAACTCAAGCAACTGGAAGCAGAGTATCTGAAGGCGCAAGTGCCGGAGCCACCTCGGCCGGATCAGGAGGTGATGATGATGAGGATGAGGATGGAGACGAAGAAGCAGAGACAACCGCCTCTCGCACTCGCAGTGCTGGTTCGCAAGATCCCGACGCAGAGGAGACTGATTCTGCGACGGGATCTGACGATGCTGAAGAGACTGGTGAGCCTTCTGGACCCGGGGATGACGATGAAGACACCAGCATGAGGACACCTCAAGTTCCAGTACCTACTAGCCCATTGCCCGGCTCTGCATCTGATGATGCTTCAAGAACTGCGGAACTTGAGGGCTTATCCAGAGATAGCCAAGTATCTACTTTCACTTCTCCTCAGATGCCACTGCCAACTGGGGTATCGACAGGTCCTCTTCCTGATTCTGATCTGCTTTCCTCGCCGACTGAGGATGGTTCGTCGGAGGCTACACCAGACCTTGAGGTTCCTACCGGCGCTCAAACTGCTCCTGCAGATGATGACGAGGATCTTGATCCAGACTCTGGAACAACCGTCACCGATGAGCCTGGTAGTGAGACCGAGACCCCGGTCCCTTCAAATGAGAATCCGACAGAGACAGAAGCTGATGATGCCGATGAGACTGACTCTGAAGCCTCAGGTGGTGCAATGGAAAGTGGTACTTCTGACGATGAGGGTGAGACTGAATCTGCTACTGCTACGGGCGGCTCAGGATCTGGTACTGGCTCAAACACCGATGATGACAGCCAGGCCACTACCGATGCATCTGGCGCAGGTCCTTCGGCCGGCATCACAGCCGACAACAGCCAGACTACCCTCATCTCTGGGCAAACCGCCAACGTCACCGTTTTCAGAGTAGGCCAGGGCCCTGCTAGAACAACCGTCTACATCCCACCTAGGTCAACAAACGAACCATGGACCATTGTTATCGAGACACCAATCTCAGAGACTCAGTCCGAAGCTGCAACTGCTCGCGCGACAGATGACACACTGACTACTGCTCCTGCTATTGGTGGCAACACCAACGTCACCATCTTCAGAGCTGGTACGAGCCCTACGAGGAGGACGCTTTACTTGCCACCTAGAGCTGCGGATGAGCCAGGCACTATTGTCATTGAAACACCAGTCACGCAAGCGCCATCTGCGACTACTACCGGCGCCAATGATGATAATGAAGAGGAAGAGGTCGGTGTTAGCCAGACTGCACTTGAAACCTCTGGTGGCAGAGCCAACGTCACAGTCTATAGCTCCGGCACTGCATCTGTCCGAAGAACCATTTACCTTCCTCCTGCAAGTTCCGGCCAGGCTGGGACTCTCATTATCGAGACCCCAGTCTCTGGAGGTGATCCGCAGGCGACTGAAGATGCCGAAGATGACGATGATGAGGATGACGAAGATGACGGCAGCCAGACCACGCCTCTGCCGTCGGGTGTTAGGCCCAACGTGACGGTCTACAGTTCTGGTACCGGATCTACAACTAGGACTATATATCTGCCTCCTACTGCCTCAGGCGAAGATGGCACCCTCATCATTGAGACACCAGTTTCGGAACCTGGCTCAGACTCAATCACTAGAGGTGCTGGAGGTGAAGGCCAGACTACAGGTGGTTCCGATGGTAGATTCAACACGACTATCTTTACTCAAGGAACTGCATCCACCAGAAACACCATCTACTTCCCTCCTACAGCGTCAGGCGAGCCGGGCACTTTTATAGTCGAGGTACCTGCTTCAGAAGTCGATACTGAGACTGAGTCTGGTGATTCTGCTGAGGCTTCTGGTCCTGACGCAACGATCACACCTGCGCCCAGCGATGATATTTTCCCAGACGGCAACGCCAACCTCACTCTTTACCGAGCTGGTGAAAGTTCAACCAGGAGAACCATCTTTATTCCCCCAAGAACGACTGGTGATCCATGGACAATCGTCATTGAGACCCCAGTCTCAGATACACAAGTAGAAGAAACTGGAACAGCCTCAAACTTCCAGACGACAGTATCCTCCATTGGTGGAAGCGCCAACTTCACCATCTTCAGAGCAGGCGCTGCATCAACACGCAAGACTCTCTACGTGCCTCCTAAGACAACAGGCGAGCCAGGAACTGTTATCATCGAGACGCCTGTTCCGAGATCTCAGACTAGTGGTCTGACCGCTAACCCTGAGGCTCTAACAACTGCCGGTTCTTCTGGTGCTGGTACGAATACTACTGTCCTTGTTCCAGGCAGTGGCCCAGGTAGAACAACTTTCTACTTTCCGCCGTCAGGACCAAACGAGCCTGGAACAGTCTACATTGAGACTCCTCCTTCCGAGGATGAAACCGGAGACCCTGGAGACCCAGCTGGAATCACTGGTAGCCCTACTCCTGGTACGGATGGTATTATCACCGAGATTCCATCTGGAGCCAGCGCATACTCAGCCAGGACTACTACGACCATCTTCAGCGGCGGTTCAGGATCAATCACTCGAACAATCTATATCCCTCCCACCGCTACAGACGAGCCTGGTACTCTAATTGTCGAGACACCTACTTTTGGACCAGATGATGGTTCGGACGATTCTGACGATGTTGTCACAGAGATTCCATCTGGGGCTACCGCGTTCTCAGCTAGGTCCACTACAACCATCTTCAGTGACGGCACAGCATCAACCACGCGGACGATTTATATCCCCCCTACTGCTTCAGGTGAAGCCGGTACTCTTATAATCGAGACCCCCACTCCTGGCTCTGAAGATAATTCCAATGAGATTAGCACCGAAATCCCATCTGGAGCTACCGTGTATTCAGCTGCAACTACTGTTACCGTAACCAGTGGCGGTCCGGCTTCTGTTACACGAACCATTTATATTCCTCCTACAGTCTCAGGTGAACCTGGTACCCTTATCATCGAGACGCCTACTTCCACACCCGATGATGATTCGGATGGTGTTATCACCGAGATTCCATCCGGAGCCACTGCGTATTCAGCCAGGACTACCGTTACTGTAACCAGTGGTGGTCCAGCTTCCGTCACGCGGACAATTTACATTCCTCCTACCGCCTCAGATGAACCTGGAACCCTCATCGTTGAGACACCTACTTCTGAACCAGACGATGACTCTGATGGCATTATTACTGAGGTGCCATCTGGGGCCAGCGCATATTCAGCTAGAACTACTGTCACTATAACTAGTGGCGGTCCGGCATCAGTTACACGAACAATCTACATCCCCCCTACGGCTTCTGGCGAGGCTGGAACTTTAGTTATTGAGACCCCTACAGCCGAACCAAACACTGATATTATCACCGAAGTCCCCTCAGGAGCAACCGCGTATTCAGCTAGAACCACGGTTACTATTGTTACCGGTGGCTCTGGATCAGTCACCAGAAGTATCTACATCCCTCCCACAGCTTCTGATGAGGCCGGCACTTTGGTCATCGAGACCCCTACTTCTCAACCAGACAATAGTGTCATCACTGAAGTTCCCTCTGGGGCCAGCGCGTATTCAGCGAGAACCACGGTCACAGTGGTTAGCGGTGGCTCTGGGTCGGTCACCAGGAGTATCTACATACCTCCCACGGCTTCTGACGAAGCTGGTACCATGTACATCGAGACACCTACGGAGCGACTCGAAGCTACGCCTGCTGATAATGATGCCAGCGGTATAGAATCTGGAGTCAGCGCGATAGTAGCTAAGACTACTGTCACGGTGTTCAGCGGCGGACCCGGCTCAGTTACACGAACTGTTTATGTACCGCCTACAGCTTCCGACGAAGCTGGCACGGTGTATATTGAGACACCTACCGTAGGGGCTCAAGCAACTGGCGATGATGACGAGGGTACTATTCTAGCTCAAACAACTGTCACTGTCTTTAGCGATGGCCCCGGATCAGTTACACGGACAGTATATGTGCCCCCTACTGCTTCAGGCCAAGCAGGCACTCTGTACATCGAGACACCTACTAGCGGATCTCAAGCCAGTGCTACTGGTGACGAAAATGTTATCTCAGCCAGGACGACGGTCACTATCTTGACTGGAGGCCCAGGGTCAGTAACGCGAACGGTCTATGTCCCGCCTACGGCTCTGGACGAGCCAGGTACACTCTTTATCGAGACACCTACTGGTGGCTCACAAGCTTCGTTAACTGGCGATGGCGAAGTCATCTCAGCTCGGACCACCGTCACAGTTTTCAGCGGAGGACCTGGTTCAGTTACACGGAGCACATATATTCCCCCTACAGTTTCGGACGAGGCCGGTACCATGTATATCGAAACTCCCACTGAAGGGTCCCAGGCCAGTGCGTCCGGGGACAATGGCGTTATCTCGGCCAGGACTACTGTTACTATCTTCAGTGGTGGCCCTGGATTAGTTACAAGAACTGTCTACGTTCCCCCTACAGCTTCAGGCGAGGCGGGGACTGTGTATATCGAGACTCCTACAGAGGGTTCTCCTGCCACTCCCACCGACGATGACGCTGGAGAAGACGGCGAAGATGATGAAGTTATCTCGGCTAGAACCACTGTGACAGTAACTAGTGGCGGTCCCGGCTCGGTTACGAGGACTGTCTACGTCCCCCCCACAGCCTCAGGCGAAGCCGGTACACTTATCATTGAGATACCCACCGGTGGCCCTCAAGCTAGTGCTACCAACGATATCGACGACGCCATATCGGCCAGAACTACAGTCACGGTGTACAGTGGTGGTCCCGGCTCGGTTACAAGAACCACTTATGTCCCACCCACGGCTTCAAATGAGGCGGGCACTTTATACATCGAGACACCTACTGATGGCTCTGCAGCCAGTCCCACGGATGGCGATGACGATACTATCTCAGCCAGGACTACTGTCACCGTCTTCAGCGGTGGCCCAGGTTCAGTCACACGCACGATATATATCCCCCCCACAGCCTCGGGTGAAGCTGGCACGCTTATCGTCGAAACGCCTACTTCTGGCCCAGGCAATGAGGATGCTTCTGCTGGAATCACAGGCACGGGCGCTAGTAGCCCAACCGCCGTTGTCACTTCTGGAGGACAAGGCAATGTGACCATCTACAGAGGTGGCCCTGTTACTTCCACGCGCATTCGATTTATTTCGGCTACTGTATCAAATGAGCCCGGCACTGTGCTTATTGAGACGCCTACTGCTGGACCCCAAGCTACAGGCATTGGCAACGTCACCATTGTTACTGGCGGCCCTGCTTCAGTTACTCAAACCCGCTATATTCCTGCTACAGTAACTGAAGAGCCTGGAACTATCGTGATCGAGACTCCTACTGCCAGGGTTGATGAGGATGAAGGCCGAGGCAACGTCACTATCTATAGCGGTGTTTCCGCCACTGGCACTCGCACTCTCTATATTCCTCCCACGGCATCTGATGAGCGCGGAACCATCATCATTGAAACGCCTGCTGGCAGACCGGTTACCACTGTGTATAGTGGCGCATCTGGCTCGGTAACTCGAACCATCTTTATCTCTGCTACTGCTTCAGACGAGCCCGATACCGTTGTCATTGAGACTCCCATTTCAGGACCAGGATCTGGAGGTCCAGCCAATGTCACCATCTACAGCGGAGTCTCAGCAACTGTTGCTACAACCCGTTTCATTCCAGGTACGGCTTCAGATGAGCCAGGAACTTTGATCATCGAGACACCTATCGCTGAATCTCAGTCTGGTGTAACATATGTGACTATCTTCAGCGGTGGACCAGGTACAGCCACCACAACTATCTTCCGGCCACCTACTGCCTCGGGCGAACCAGGTACCGCGATCATTCAGACACCCACCGAGAGACTTGAAGAAGATATTGCAACAGACGAAAATGGAAGCATCACTGGTTCGGCAACACGTAGTCAAGCCGCATCGCCCTCTTCTCCTGGCAACGTTACTATCTATAGTGGAGGTCCCGGAACGGTCAGACAGACTATCTACATCCCACCAACCGCGTCAGGAGAACGAGGAACTGTCGTCATTGAGACACCTACTTCAGTGCCAGACGTCGAGGCGTCGGAATCTCCCATCCCCACTGCTAGAACCACCGTCACTATCCTCAGCGGCGGACCTGGTACAGCTACCAAGACCATTTATATTCCACCAACGGCATCGGATGAGGCTGGCACGGTTATTATCGAGACCCCGACATCCGATCCTGACTCCGATGCTTCAGTAACAGAGCCTTCCGCAGCTGCTGGAACTACAATCGTCCCCACTGTATCTGGTGGTAATGTCACAATCTACCGCGGAGGTCCAGCCAGTGTTACTAGGACTGTCTATCTCCCACCTGCTGAATCAGGTGAGCGAGGAACAGTCATCATTGAGACGCCAACAGGTGGTGCAGATGGCCAGACCACTCGTGCCCCATCTGGTGGAAACGTGACAATCTACACCGATGGCCCTGGAGGCGGAACAGCCAGGGAGACCTTCTACTTCCCTCCTACCAACCCAGACGAGCCTGGCACTATTATCATTGAGACACCTCCTGGTTCAGCTGGAACCACTACGGCAGCCTCAGGTGGCCGAACCAACACCACAATCTACAGTGGTGGCTCAGTTACTGCTAGAAGAACTGTCTATGTCCAGGCCACAGTCTCTGGGGAACCAGACACCGTCTTCATCGAGACGCCAACCACGGGTCCAGAAGCTGAGACTGCAAGCGGCCGAGCCTACACCACTATCTTTGGTGGCGGTTCTGGGTCAACTACAAGGACTATCACTATTCCCGCTGCGGAATCGGGCGAGCCAGACACTGTTCTAATTGAGACACCTACCGGCGAGGCTAAGGAGTCTGAGTCTGGTGACGTGTCTGCCACAGTCAGCGCTCCCTCCGGGGGTGTTTTCGATGCCACAATTACTCGCGGAGGCCCTGGTTCAGCTGCAACAACAATCTATGTCCCGGGCGAGTCCGGGCAACCGGGTACCGTCATCATCCAGACACCGACTGAATCTCTGGACGATGAAACCTCGGTGACAGGGGTCAGGGGCACGACTACTACCATTACGAGAGGTGGCCCAGCATCCGTGAGGACAACTGTCTATATTCCTGGGGCGTCAGGTGAGCCTGATACCATCCTCGTACAAACGCCAACAGAGTCGGCCGATGATGAAGAGGTATCAGCAACTCGTGCTAGTGGAACAACTGTTACCGTCACAAGAGGTGGCCCAGTAACAGCCGCAACGACTATCACTATCCCAGGACAATCTGGCGAGCCTGGCACTGTTGTTGTCGAAACTCCAACAGAGTCTTCCGACGAGGAAGAGACGTCGGCAACGGGTACCAGTAGAACAACTGTTACAGTTACAAGAGGTGGTCCAGTAACAGCTGCGATAACCATCACTATCCCAGGCGAGCCGGGTGAGCCCGGAACTGTTGTTGTTGAAACACCAATAGAGTCCAACGATGGTGAGGAGGCTTCAGCAACCGGTGGCAATCAAGCCAACGTCACCATCACCAGAGGTGGCCCTGTATCAGCTGCGACAACTATTTACATTCCGCCACAATCGGGAGAGCCAGGAATTGTCATCATCGAGACACCCATGGGCTCTAATACAGTCCCCGATCCTTCCGTCACTGGAGGCAGTGAAGCCAACGTCACTATTACGCGTGGTGGTCCAGTAACAGCTCCTACAACTATTTACATCCCACCGCAGTCGGGCGAGCCAGGAGTTGTAATTATCGAGACACCAACTGGTGCTTTCGAGACTCCCAACAATGCGATCGCAAATGTCACTGTCTACAGCGGAGGTCCTGTCACGGCAACACGCACCATCTACGTGCCAGCTAAAGCATCGAATGAGGCCGGAACCGTTATCATTGAAACTCCAGATGGATCTACAGCCTCGCAGACAGCAGGTAGCCCTGGTAATATCACCATTTACACCGGTATCCCTGGAATAGCTACCAGAACCGTCTTCGTGCCAGCTACGGCATCAGGAGAACCAGGAACTATCCTTATTGAGACTCCTACCGGAGGCTCTGCTTCGGCAACTGGAGGTGTCGTGGGTAATGTTACCATCTACAGTGGAGTTCCTGGCACGGCTACTCGAACTGTTTTCGTACCTGCTACAGAGTCCGGCGAGATAGGAACAATCATCATCGAAACCCCGACTGGCTCTGGTGCCTCGGAGACAGGAAGCAGTGCAGGCAATGTCACTATTTATAGCGGCGGGCCTGTAACAGCTACAAGGACTTTCTATATTCCTCCTACAGCCTCAGGCGAGCCCGGTACTGTCCTAATCGAAACTCCAGTCAATCCTTCAATCACTGGAACTGCAGTAGCCAACATCACAATCGTGAGTGGCGGCCCTGGTTCGGTGGCTCAGACAAGATATATCCCGCCTACAGCTTCAGGCGAGCCAGGAACTATCGTCATCCAAACGCCTACCGGTGGCTCTGGAGTCGAAGAGACAGACTCTGCTGGAGTTACTGGTACAGCTACAAGAACTCTTGTATCTCCTGAAGGAAGGCTAAACGTCACTGTTTACAGTGGTGTTCCTGGCACAGTTGGGCAAACCATATACGTGTCAGCTACAATTTCAGGCGAGCCAGACACAGTCTTTATCCAGACGCCAACTGGTGGTTCGGATGCCGACGAGAGTGGAATGGATGAACCTAGTGGCACGGCCACTGGTACACTCGTCACGCCTGGGGGAAGACGAAACACTACAATCTTCAGTGGCGGTTCTGGCACTGCTACTCGAACAATCTATTTCCCTCCCGACGAATCGGGCGAACTAGGCACTGTGATCGTCGAAACGCCTACAGGTTCTCCTGGCGACGGCGATGAGGAAGAGACAGAAGGAAGCATCAGTGGAACAGCTACAGCTACTGTTCCCGCCAGTGGAAGTGGACGAAATGTCACGATCACCAATGGCGGTCCCGGTACTGCTACTCGAACAATCTACGTGCCGCCGGAGTCCTCAGGAGAGCCTGGCACAATCATTATCGAGATTCCGACAGGTACTGCTAGAGAAGAAGATGAAGAGGAAGAGACAACATCAGGTGTTAGCGCGACGGCAACCGGCACGCTCGTTACTCCCGAATCGAGGCCCAATGTTACCATCACCAGCGGTGGCTCCGGATCAACTACAAGGACCATCTATTTCCCACCAGCTTCAGACGAACCAGACGAGCCTGGAACCATTGTCATTGAGACACCTACTGGTTCAGGGCCAGAATCTCAAAGCGCCTCTGAGACAACAAGTGGAAGCATCGATGTCAACATCAGGTTGCCCAATATTACCATCTATAGTTCCGGCACTGCATCAATCACTCGAACCATCTACTATCCTCCTCGATCTGATGCGACAGATGAGCCGGGTACCATTGTCATCGAGACGCCAGCATCTGAATCTGGTAGACCTGCCAATGTCACTCGCTTTGTTGGAGGCCCTGCATCAATTACAACGACTATCTATATTCCCCCCACTGCATCTGGCGAACCTGGTACAGTGTTCATTCAGACGCCGACATCTGTACCCGATGAGGAGGAGGGGACATCAGCTACAGCCAGCGCAACGACTACGAACACAAGATTCCCAGCGGGTAATCAGAATGTCACCAGTTATAGGGGTGGTCCTGGCTCTGTCACAACCACCATCTACTTCCCACCTGCCTCGGATGAGCCCGAGGAGCCTGGCACAGTGATCATTCAGACCCCTACATCTGGCCCCGATGAAGAGATCCCAGCCTCCGTTAGTGGGGTCATTTCAAGTACGGTATCGCCAAGTGCTATACAGAACATCACTCGTTTCATTGGAGGTCCTGCTTCTATTACTACGACCATCTACATTCCACCCACTGCAACGAACGAGCCCGGTGTGGTGATCATTCAAACCCCTACGTCTGGTCCTGAGGAAGAAACACCAGCCTCTGTTAGTGAGGTCATTTCAAGCACAGAATTGCCAAGTGCCATTCAAAATATTACTCGCGTCGTTGCAGGTCCCGCTTCTATCACTACCACTTTCTACATCCCACCTACCGCGTCTAACGAGCCCGGCGTGGTACTCATCCAGACACCATCTTCTACAGGTGTCTCAACCACAACAAGAACACCAGCAGTGGTCCAGAATGTCACCGTCTTCAGCGGCGGACCTGGGTCGGTCACAACGACTATCTACTATCCTCCCAAGTCAGACGAACCCGAATCCCCTGGAACAGTCGTCATCCAAACACCCACTGCTGTGGCCCAATCTGGAACTTCATCGGCGCCCATCAGCTCGGCTACGACTACGCAGAGATTCCCTGTCGGAAGCCAAAACGTCACGGTCTATAGTGGTGGTTCTGGATCGACTACAAGGACCATCTACCTTCCTCCCGCTTCAGACGATGAGCCAGGAACAGTCATCATCGAAACGCCAACTGCCGCACCCGCTGCTTCAAGCACTGGACTCACCGGAGCACCAGCAGGCATTTCAACCACGACCACTCCTATCGTTGCTGGTACCAATGTCACTATCTTCAGGGCTGCTCCTAGCACGGCCACCGCTGCACGCACACTTTACGAGCCTCCTGCTGCAGCCAACGAGCCAGGAACTGTCATTGTTGAGACGCTAGTCGTGCCGAGCAGCACCACATCAAGTACAGCCTTGGCTAGTAGCACAACTACCTCAGCGGCTGCAATCTCCTCGACCACGACCAGTGCTGCTGCTAACCCAGCTGTATCAAGCACCACCACCAGCGCAGCAGCAGCAGTTAGCTCGACGACAACTAGTGCTGCTGCCGCTGCTATTTCGTCAACAACAACCAGCGCAGCAGCAGCAGCGGTTAGCTCGACGACAACTAGTGCTGCTGCCGCTCCTATTTCGTCATCAACAACCAGTGCTGCCGCTAATCCAGTAACGACAACTACTACCACGAGCAGTGCAGTAGTTGTAGCTGTCTCTACTACTCGTTCTACCCTCCCCGCCGTCCCCTCGTATACCACACTGGCCTTCGGTCCACCCTTCAGCTGTGACGGATACGGCTACGTCCTCGCAAGCCTATTAGGCAACACCCTCACGCAAGTCAATCTCGCCGACGGCAGTCGAACCACCCTCGCCACAAACGTAGGCCCTAACGGCGGCCTCCTTGGAACCGGGCTCCTGTCCGGCGTCCTCGGCAGCATCAATGGCATCGGCTTCAATAAGTTCGACGGCTATATCTACGGCTTTGTCATACAGAAGCCCATTACAAACCTCCTCAGCTGCCTGGGTGGATGCCCCCAGTCGCAGCTCATCCGCATCGCTAGGAATGGCGGTTACCAACTGCTAGCCGTCACTCTCGAGACCAATGCGATCAGTATGGGAGATATCGATGATCAAGGGCGTCTCTGGGTGTCTGAGAGCGGAAAGAAGTGGTGGTCCATCGACGTCAAGCCCAAGTCTGCCACTTACCTCAAGGTCACGACGGGCACCTCTGCTGCTGATCTGCTCTCTGGCGTGGGAGATTGGTCGTATGTCCCTGGAGGCGGCAACTATCTTTACTCGGTGCAGGCTTCGGTTATCGAATCAGGTCTTCTTCGCACGAATATCGTTCGCTGGTCACTGGACACGCAGAAATGGGAGCGTTATCAGTCATACCCCGGGCTCTTACTCACAGCTCTCAACTTGATCTGGGGAGCCACAATGGCATCGCCCGACGGCACTCTGTACGCACAGGAGAATCTTTTGGGTCAAACGTGGAAGTTTACGCTGGGCACCAGCGCCGACCCTGTCTCTATACCGGGCGGTGCCATCTTGAACTTATCCGGAGATGGTGCCAGATGTATAGGTGCTTACGCAGGATAAAAGATTTATTGAGCGGCAAGATTGTTTCAACGCCGTGGGGATGGACGAATTTACTGTCATATTTTCTTTTGTTTCGAGTCAAGCGGTCTATGCATTTTTCTATGTACTGAGTTAGCGATCACTACATGATCAAGAATGATTTCCTTTTTCTTCAACAACGGCCCAATTATGTCGCCTTTGCCGGTGAAGATGCCAACGTAGTAGAGCAGACGCAGCCCTGTCCTGAGATACTAGTAACAGGAGGTGCGTTGCAGGTCGCTTCAGTAGTCCAGGAGGCGAATGTAGACGTAGGCTCCTCGGTCACCACATCAGCCTTGACTAGAACGGGGATGATTTGACCAGTAGCCAGGCGGAAAGGCTGGTGGTTGAGCGCCTGGAGAAGCTTGGTGATCTCGCCCGAGTGACTACTAATGCTGATCCAAACGGCATTATCGCTGGTAAAGATATCGTCGAGAACCTCCTTGCTACGCGCAAGCTGGTGATCGCCTGTCTCGCCCTTCTTGCCAGTCCAGAGCTCATCGTGCTCAGCGAAGCCCTTCTCAAACTTGATCTTTGGCGCAAGAGTCGCGATGTAGGTCTTGTTGGAACGGTGGTCGCAAGTGTGGATGCTGACACCCTCACGAAGATACTCCTTAACTACAGGCTCAAAAGGCTTGCCCTTGGGTAGTTTCAGGCCCTTGAAGGTTTCGCGGGCGGTGATGACGCAGCGGGCAAGAGGAGAAGTGTAGTAAGAGTCGAAGAATGGCATGCCTTCATTCTCGAAGCGGGTTTTGAAGTAGGCATTTGCCTTATATGCCTCGTTCAGACCGGCGGGTGTGAGTAGAGGATCCTCCCAGATGGCGGTTCCGTTGCCGGTCTGCTCACTCCAGTAGCACTGCAGCTGGTTAACACGATACATGAGCTACGGTGTTGAGATTTATGACTTACGTTCCAAGCTGGAGTGCCGTAAAAAGACTCGGCTGCGTTGTGCCAGCCCTCGCCGTGTCGTCCCATAACAAGAACCTTGTAGCGCGTCTTATCACGGCTAGCGTTACGGTTGAGATGCTTGACATACTGCTCGAAGCGCTCCCACTGAGTCTTGTAACCCTTTCGGGGGTTCTTGGGGTCTGTGGGGTAAGTGCGGTTCAAGAGACCAAAGTTCCATTGAGCCTGAGTTGATTAGTGATAGTCGCTCATGAGCGAAATGAGATCCATACGTAGTCAAAGGTGCTGGGGTTGGTTGCAGCATCATCCTGCATGAAGAAACCCTCAACGGCCGTGTACTTGATCTCTTTGCTCTTGGCGAAGTGCCAATCGGCGAGAGCACAGGGCGTCAGAGCCAGAAGCGCGGAGACGGTAGTGAACTTCATCTTGAAGGCTCAGGTGCTCAATTCGCGATGAGGTGAGTAGTCATGGTGATCTGGGTTGACACAGACTTATATAGCAGTCCTGCCCCCATGAACACCTCCATCCCAGGGTATCATCGCGTCCGTACCCCGATAACTTTGACCTGATGGCCGGCACCGTAGATGTCCATCATTCCCTCCGGGGAATCTTGGCCCGAAGAATCCATGGATGAGGTAAAGATCGGAGCCAATCGATCGGAAACGTGGCGGCAAGGGCCGGGTAAAGTGGAGACGATACAGGGTATTGAACTCCGGAGGAGAAGATAGATCCGGAGTGTTCGGTGAGTGAGAACGGAGATGGTCAAGCTCGAATAAGAGATAATAATTAAATGAGGACGACGATATCGGATGTGAACTGACAGAGGATGACGAGGCTGGTGTTTTTGTTGAACGTGCATGGGTGTCTCGTGAGATTACTACCGATAGTGGGGCTTTGAATGTTTGCATGTGACAGGCGCATATTGAGAACTTTCAAGGACCTATCACTTCAAAAGCACTAATATTTGCCATCAAACCGATACATTGCTCTTTGAATAACACGGCAGTGGTGATTTTTCCAAACAAATGCATAATACGTGTCCCGTTGCCAAGCTCAGAGTTACCTACGTAAGCTCAGCCGGAACTCATTAAAGTCGAAGCTGCCCCTGACCAATGGACCAATCATATCGCCCCAAAATTGTTAGGCCAAAGCTCATTAACCTCCCCAACGGCTCAGTTACGTACATCATGTAGGACCACCACCGCCGCCGCCTACTTACAGAGAGGACCCTTAATCTTAAAAACATCATCACCGCTTGTTTTTTGGCATCTTCATTCTTGGACTTTACATTTACCAAGCTTAGATCCTTTGCTATTGAGCATCCCGTACCGCTCAGCATCTTTCCATCATGGCCTCTACCGACCCCGCCAACCCCACCATCGACGATGAGCTTCACCTTGAGGGTGAGCCAGCTCCTGAGCTGTCCGAGGGTCGCATCTGGGTCGATGGCTGCTTTGACTTCTTCCACCACGGTACTTTTCTACGCCCTCCTCTTTCGCTGATGAGTATTGACACAAAAAGGCCACGCTGGTGCCATCGTTCAGGCCCGCCAACTGGGTGATGAGCTCTACGCCGGCGTCCATTCCGATGAGGCTATCCTCGCCAACAAGGGTCCTACAGTCATGACCCTAGCAGAACGGTGATTCTCCAAAGCTCTATTGTCTGTCCAGCGACGGACTCACCCACAAAACACTCACTAACGCGTCCCAGTCTGGCTGCTACAGACGCTTGTCGCTGGGTTACCCGTTCAGTCGGCCACGCGCCTTACGTCACATCTCTCCCCTACATCACCCACTACGGCTGCAAATACGTTGTTCATGGCGACGACATCACATCGGATAGCGATGGTAACGACTGCTACCGATTCGTCAAGGAGGCCGGACGATTCAAGGTCGTTAAACGCTCACCTGGCATCTCCACTACTGACCTCGTCGGTCGCATGCTGCTATGCACCAAGACTCACTTCATCAAGTCTCTTGAGAAGAAGCTCTCAGGCGAAGAAGGCCATGGCACACCAGATGAGCGCGTCGCCGAAGGACAGTCCATGCTGGACCGTATGAAGTTGTACTCCACCGATGCCTCGGGCAAAGCACCCGGCGCCGAGGTGCATTTCTGGAAGGCGTCTCAGGTCGCCAAGGCCGAAGACGGCGAGGATGAAAGGGGAAGCTTTAGCCAACTGATCGAAGGACCAGGCCCCAAGCCCGGCCAGCGCGTGGTGTACGTTGATGGAGGTTATGATCTCTTCTCCAGCGGTCACATCGAGTTTCTGCGCCAGGTCTTGCTTGAAGA
Organism: Fusarium sarcochroum; assembly: GCA_013266185.1. Lineage (NCBI taxonomy): Eukaryota > Fungi > Ascomycota > Sordariomycetes > Hypocreales > Nectriaceae > Fusarium > Fusarium sarcochroum. The sequence continues at coordinate 49,259 of JABEXW010000858.1, forward strand.
GGAGGAAGTCGCGCGCAAGGAGGGCTGGTTCTCCGAACAAGCCGTGAATGAGCGAAAGGGCAAGGGCGAAGATTACCCTCCGGCCTACGTCGTAGTAGGCGTCCACGAGGACGAGGTCATCAACCAGTGGAAGGGTATCAACTACCCCATCATGAACATTTTCGAACGCGGTCTCTGCGTTCTCCAATGCAAGGTAAACTCAACCCCCAAACCCCCCATGTTACCCCAGACGGGGAAAGCTGACCATCTTCGCTAGTACATCAACGCCGTCATCTTTGGCGCCCCCTTCGCGCCGACAAAGACATACCTCACGACATTGCCGCGCGGGACCCCAGACGCCGTGTACCACGGACCAACGGCCTTCATGCCCCTTACATACGACCCATACACGGCGCCCAAAGCCATGGGCATCTACCGCGAGATCGGAGCGCACACGTTCGCCCACGTCAACGCAGGCGAGATCGTGCAGCGCATCATGAAGAGCCGCGACATGTACGAGGCGCGACAGCGCGCAAAGGGGGTAAAAGCAGGAGCCGAGGCAGCTGCGCGCGAGCGTGAGATTCTCGAGGAGGAGCAGCGACGAAAGGAGGCTGAGAGGGCGTGAAGCGTGATGGTGTGGACTAATGGTGGCGGCCAACATGACATGGCGGTCTGACAATCGGATGCGAATGCAACTGCGGATAGATAAGAGGTCTTTCAACAGGCCCCCAAGAGACGGACAAGCAATCAGTTGATCATGATACCTAGAAAAATAAATACACAGATGACGAGTTTAGAAAGCCCATTCTACCCCTCAAGTCGTACCTTTTTGGTCCAATATCTCGATATCATGACACCTCAATTGCAAGCCGCCACGCCATCATCCCCTTGACACAAAAGGACCGTTTTACCCTCAACAAAACACCCATAGGTCCGATCCATCGATAAGCCCGCTGCAGGTTCATGTAATGTGACCTTGTCAATTCTCTGTGTCAACTAGGATGACCTCATGAGCGCGTCGCGGCAGAATGGCAATTGACGGCTAGCGGCGGACGCAACCAATTCCGCCCTCGAATTCCCAATGCCAAGCTCGAGAAAAGTTCAAATCCGAGGGCCAAAAGGGTAATCAAGAATTTTCTGTCAGAATTGACGGGGCAGGGATTCATTGGCACCTGACTAGTTTACATGGTATATGATAACTTGTCATTGAAGCCCTACATGAAGCCATTGAAAGCTATACAATGCAGACGTATTGTTGATTGTTATCGCCAGTTACACCACTTATCATGCGCCCTTGCAGTGGAGAAAAAGCCTCGGGTTGAACAAGCACGTACCCGTAGTTTATTATTCCGCACTCCGGTACAGCGTGCAAAGAGCCGACACCCTCGGCCCTCAACATGTACATATGCCATGCAACGTGTAAGCGATCTCGATAAGCCCAGGTTTCCGAAATAGTCAGGTGTTAGTATGAGTCGTGGGTTATCACTGGGTAAGGTAACAACTTTCTAGTACAATTTACTTGTTCAATGGCGTAAATGTGTACAGTTTATACTCAATCTGACAGAAACCTTGCATCAATGACTTCTGCCACATTTATCTTCAGAAAAAGTCTGGAAACAAACTCAAAGTGGATCTCCCACCCCTCAATCCAATTCAGCATCTAATTGATCCCACAATGGCGGCTCCCCCATCCCATTCATCATAAGGGTTGTGTGGAACCATGACCACCTCCCAAAGGCAGTTGGCTCGCTAGATACCTGTCGATTGCATACCTGACTAGGCGCATGACCAGGTACTTCTGCATCGCCGCCTCTATCAAAAAAAAAATTCATGGATCCCTACTAACAAGAAAAAATAAAAAAAAACACCAATTCCTATCGCCGGAGCCGAAAGCCGCGCGGGCAGAGACGGTCTATCCGGGGGCCGCGAGCGGCGGGGACGGACCTTTTAACCAGGTGACTACCTTATCCCGAGGTGACGACGAGTGGAGAGGGAAAACAGTCATACCTTTGTCTAGTTGTTTGTTTGTTGGTATATAAACTTTCCTGTCTTCTCTTGGTGTCATTCTTTTGTTTCTCTATATCTCAGTACTTCTTCCTCTTGTTGTGAATTGTGCTAGTGTTTGCGTGCCTTTGCCGATCTCGCCTCAACTCTATATCTTCCATTGTAAACTGACTCACACTCTATCCATCATGGCTCCCTCCGCCGTCGAAACTCAGGATGTCAACCTGACAGCTGCCGCCATTCACAAGAAAGAAGTTGCCCAGCCCACCGTCAATGGCACTCCTACCGCCCAGGCTCCCCTCGATGCTTCCAAGCTCACCTACACCTACACTCAGAACCCTCGCTCCGTCCCCGAGGAGGCCAATGCCCACTCCGGTGATGAGACCATCGCCACAGACCACATGGTCTCCGCCTCCTGGAAGCTGTCCACCGGTTGGGCCGCCCCCGAGCTCAAGCCCTACGGACCATTGAGCCTCATGCCCACGGCTTCTGTCCTGCACTACGCTACCGAGTGCTTCGAGGGTCTCAAGGTCTTCCGCGGCTACGATGGCAAGCTGCGCATCTTCCGTCCTGATCGCAATGCTGCCCGTCTGCGCATGTCGGCTAGCCGTATCTCCCTGCCCATCTTTGAGCCCGCCGAGATCGAGAAGCTCATGATCGCTCTGCTGTCCGTTGACGGCTCCAAGTGGCTCCCTGAGGACCGCGCCGGTAGCTTCCTGTACATCCGACCTACCGTCATCGGCACTGCTCCCCAACTTGGTGTCGCGGCTCCCAAGGAGGCTCTTCTCTACATCATCGTCACCTTCATGCCCCGTATGGACGCTCCCCCCGGTGGAATGCGTCTGCACACCTCTCCCGATGACATGGTCCGCGCCTGGGTTGGCGGCTTCGGTTATGCCAAGGTCGGCGCCAACTACGGTCCTTCACTGCTGGCCACTGCTGATGCCCGAACACGCGGTTTCCATCAGATCCTCTGGCTGTACGGTTCTCAGGGCGAGTGTACCGAAGCCGGAGCCAGCAACTTCTTCGTCATCTGGAAGCGAAAGGATGGCAAGAAGGAGATCATCACTGCTCCTCTTGACGACAAGCTGATCCTCGATGGTGTCACTCGACGAAGCTGTCTTGAGTTGGCCCGTGAGCGACTTGGAGATGAGTATGAGATTACCGAGCGAAAGTACACCATTGCTGAGGTAGTTGAGGCCGATGCTGAGGGTCGTCTGCTTGAGTCTTTCGCTGCCGGTACTGCTGTAAGTTCACTTAATTATTCCCCGCAAAGGACGTCCTGCTAACAGATTTAGTACTTCATCTGCCCCGTCTCTCAGATCCACCACCGCGGAAACAACATCGACATCCCCATGGGCGCTGAGGGTGCCGCCGGTGAGGTCACCAGCAAGATCAAGGGCTGGCTGGGCGACATTATGTACGGCCGCACCGATCACCCTTGGGGCATTGTCATCCCCGAGAAGAAGAACTAGACTGGTGAGATAAAAGTGTGCGCTCATCAAGAGCTGCATCAAAAAGTTGATTCATGGGATGGCGTTTAGCGGTATTTGTTGATACACAAAAAGAGACCAGGTTGGTCCTTGGGCATATGCATTGAAGAAGATGGAGGTGACAGGTGCAGATAGTTAATGAGATACGAAATAGACGAAAAGCTGAAAGTCAACCCCGACTACATGACAAAGCGAACGTGCGTCGCCTACTGACAATATTCCCCAAATTCTTTGCACATCGCGGATCCCGTGGTTACATAGCGCCAATCACTCATCGACAAAAAGATTCTGCATCATTCTCAGTGTCTCGGCATGGATCTCAGCCTTAAACTCCTGTACAGATGAGTCAGTGTCGGCTCAATCACAGAAGCGACATCATACCTTTTCGATTTCGCCCAACATTCGGCACTTGTCCTCCACAATCGCCTCGGCTTCCGCTTTGAATGCATCGGCCGCTTCCACAGTTTCCTTGTCAATCTCATTCGGTCCCCAACCGCGATTGTCGAGCCCCTTGTTGAGGGCCTTCCACGCATCTGCTTCAGTTCGGCAACAAGCATCCCATTCGTCACCAAGCCGGAGGATCTCTTCCTTCGCCGCGGCGATGTCTTGTTTGAGGCCCTGAAGATGACTGACGATGCTGTTTCGATGATGGTTATCGGAATGGCACAATGTTGCCGATAGTGGGTAGGCGATGTTGGCATAGAGCTCTTTACACTGCGACAATGTCTTGGAGGACTCGTTGGAGAAGTGCATTGTCTTGGATTGCACTTCGGAGTGTGCTCGTACAAGGTGCTCGATCGCAGAACTGTGTAGTTTCATGCCCATGCGAGCATACGCTTCTGTGTCTTGTTAGAAGACAATTCCCAAGACTTTACATCGCGAACTCACCTTGAAGCTGGGTAGCTGGGTCGTGGCTCTCGGGTGCCTGAACTACTTTGACCTCGGGCTTTGGAGCGCGCAAGTGGCTCCCGAGACAGGCGTGGACTTGCTGGTAGACATTTTGGTAGGGTATGGGCTTGACGGAGGAGCTTGTCGCTGGGGTCTCATCGTCGCGCAGGCGAGCTCGCAGGGTCGAGGGGCAAACTTCATCCTCTGCCCAAAGACTTGAGGTGGAAGCGAGGAGATGATGAGGTGCGGCCGCCATGATTGAGAGCTGACACAGGAAAAGATGGTCACGTTTGAGGGGAGGTCGGATATTTGAATGAAGAATGAAAAAGAGAGAGGGCTGAGAAAAGGAGTGGACTTGTGATGAGTGCGTCCGTTGAAGGGGAAGGTGTTAATGATGAAGAAGGCACGGGTCGTGCCTGGCACTGGCAACGTTCAACCTCAGCATTTAGAAACAATCACCTAAAGCTCAAAGTCCAATCCTGATTAAATCCATGATAATTAAATCAAAACATACCTATCCATTGATCAATGTTCTGTGCAGTGTCAGGTAATTCGAATATGGTATTAAACCCTTCAACAGACTACCCTATCGCTCGCTTCCTCGTCAGAGTCGTTCATTTTGTTCGTCCATTTTGCTCGCCTAAGTCCATAACGCCGTGGCCATACTCAAACATTCGTAAAATATCGTCAACCTCATCCCAATAATTTCCAAACTTTTTCCTTGCCATGTTCCCTGTCTAAGCTCTGATCTTCTTCTCAATCGCCTCAACAATCGTCTCCCAAGAGGCCATAGCTCCGCTACCCACATCACCACAAGCCAACCCCTTCGAGATCGGTCGCAACACTTCAAACCAACCATTCTCACCTCCCCATTCCTTCTCCAACACCCGCACCTGGGTCGCAGTAACTGGATGATTCCACATACAAGTATTCATAGCGCAGGCTACAAGAATCTTCTTCTTGACCCCGTCTACAGTCCCTGTAACGTCCCATGCCCGAACAACAGACGTCAAAAGATTGTCGCACATTCCGTTGACGATCTTTGCCATGGTATTCGCACTCAGCGGGGCAATCACAAGAACATCCGCCCAGCGGCGTAGTTCAATATGCAGAATAGGCGCATTGCGCTTCCATGGCTGCGCCCACTCGTTGGCATCCGTATAAACGGCGTCAACATTGGGCAGTCGAGACACCTGTTCCACAGTAGGTTGCTCGAGGGTCTGGCCTGAGAGGAACTGCGACGCCGACTGTGTGAGGATGAGGCGGATTGAGATGTTGTGCTGCTTCTTGAGGCCATTTATAATCTGTACGAGCTTAATCGTCGCGACAGATCCAGAGGCAGCCAGCAGGACGTGGCGCTTGCCGTCGCCCCGGGCCTGTTCGAGAGCTTCAGTTGAGTTGCGCATGAGGTGTTCGTGATGGGTGTCGTACCCGTGTTGAATTGTGTGAAGCATGATCTCAGTGAGCTGTGGCGGAGGTTTTGTAAGCGGCTCTTGGCGGGATCTGCTGTGATGTGATAGGGCTTGCTATGGTTGAGTGGAGTTCCAAGACCTCAGTATTTGAACAGAATGATGTTGCTGACAAGAGGAATATTTGGGACAATTGAACGATTGAGACAAGAGACGATGGATGAAATGTTTGAATAGCAATTCCCAGAAATAACTTCAGAAATACGAATCGTGAACATTATTTAACCCCGCCATCACCCCGCGTCATCCGGCAAACTCTCCCAGACCATCACGAGCTGCAAGCTTCAAGTACCTTAGAAGGATAAGAGCCCCTGCACTGGTTAATATTGTGACCCGCTGGAATATATAGCAGGAACAATACAAGCTCTACACTTGTAAGATAGTGGTAGCCAGGTTTATCATTTGAAAAAGTATTACTACCTATCCAGTGAAATGATACCAGAGTAAGAATATTCCAGTAGATGTTTCAACGTTCGAAAGCCACAGCGTGATGCCACACCTGATCTCAAGCCACACTTTCAGTAATTACCTTTCCTCTAATTGGACAAAGTCGTCCGGCGCCACCCCTCTCCGGGGAACGGCGCCGAAACATTCCCTTGACATCACTAATCCGATCCAAAACTTCCGCCATCTCCAACAGTCACTACGTTGCGCATTTCCATTTCTCTCACCACATCTCTTCTCCCCCACAGCCGCCAACATGTTTTCACGAACAGTAGCCTCGGTATGCAACTTCTCTCCATCGCCGCTCCATTTCCAAAACTAACTCGCACCCAGTCCCTCCGACAAGTCGCCCGGCCTGCCGCCTTCCGCTCATCGGCCGCTATCTTCCGTGCGCCCATCGCCCCTCTTACGCCGTTCCAGACTCGCCTACTCTCCGATCAGACTCGTTCCGCTATCGACAAGGCCGTCTCCTCCGCGCCCGTCGTCCTCTTCATGAAGGGTACCCCCGAAACCCCCCAGTGCGGCTTCTCTCGCGCCGCCATCCAGATCCTTGGTCTCCAGGGCGTCAACCCCGACAAGTTCGCCGCTTTCAACGTCCTCGAGGACCCCGAGTTGCGCGAGGGTATCAAGGAGTACTCCGACTGGCCCACGATCCCCCAACTTTACGTCGAGAAGGACTTTGTTGGCGGAACCGATATTCTCGTTTCCATGCACCAGAACGGCGATCTGGCTAAGCTTTTTGACGAGAAGAAGGTCATCATCGAGGGTGAGCCTGACCAGAAGGAATAGACGATTGTTCGATGCCGAGCGGACTGAGTCGAGTGTAAAAATACCTACGATGTAATACGGGATGAGATACCTCTGTATGACAGATAATATGTACAGCAAAAGAACATGAATAGAATTGGTCTGATGACTCGTGTCGCTCATTGAAGCTCTGGGTGTTGTCTTGTGAATGGATAGTTGGATGTTGGTTAATTTTCCTAGAAGAGCTTATATCTGCTATATGCGAAAACCGTGTCACAACAGGCGCAACCCCGAAGGATACAGGGAAAACTAGCATCTGGGAAGTCTACTCTGATGAAGTATATTCTCTCAGACAAACGAACAAAAGAGACACTGCCATGTCGACAACGGCCAGTCCTTTTAATTTCATCATTCTTCTTTCACGATCGAGGCCTACATGACATGTAAAAGTCTTTTGAAGGGATTAATGCGGTCAATCTTGTACTAGATTCTCTGCGACACTCCTGCTCTTACTCCAGCTGTAGCCAGTATACCGACGTCACATAGACGAATAAGAGAAGCAGGACATATAGCTAGCCGACGAACTCGAAGGGCCCCTGAAAGCTTTCTTGGAACAGAAGGAGGTTCAAGGCTCCATCCACCTTTCGTTGAAGCACTTGACGAGCTCAAAAAGCTGGCTACACCTGAACCAGACCAGACACTCTACACCATCTATCTATCAGGTATAGATTCAAGAACGGCAGTCTACGTATGGTCGACCAACCAGAGTTTTACTGCGCAACGGTTAGAGACCAGCTCATGACTGACTTTCTAGACCTTACATGGGCCATGCAGAACTTGCACAGAGTGCCTAGTCTAGAGACAGTTGGCAATCTTCTACATAGCCTCGCCGACTTCTTCGGTCCACGCCAGATCAGCAAGTATTGGAGCGCAAATGGCGTGGATATGTACACGGCTCAGCCTACGCTCAAGGACCTTGCGCCGACATCATTCTTGGACTTGATCGTCTTGAATGGTCTCACGCTTCTTGCCGAGAGGGTAATAGCGGGGAGACTACACGAAATTCCCGTTTCTCAGGAAAACATCAATGGCACGAAGCTTTTATATTACGCGGTCCTTGAAATTTTTCAACCAAGTCTTATCAAACAACATTGAACGCCACATGAAGATGAATTATGGTATGGCTTCATCGAATCTGGCCTCAACAACGGATTTAATCCCAACGGTATCTTGTGCTCCAACTTTCCCATTCACATGCGTCAATTAGGGAGATTTCCTTTTTTGAATACGTCTCGATCTTGACAAGAACGCCGACCGACTCCAGACGAGACGCACGCGGCAGCCTTCTGGACTCTATACGTATCATGATAAATGCCAAACCGGAGATTGCGGAGAGTTACAGGACGTTTTGGAACACCTTAACGGTCTCCTGCTGCCTCCATCCCCGATGGCGCCACGCCATTCCAGTTCACGACGGAAATTCTGGTCGAATCATGACTAGAAGTGCATTGACTCTTATCAATCTAGGCCTACACCCTAATGCGCGGTACGAAAGCGGTGCGACATTATTTGAGGTCGCCGTATTCTCGCCCTTATATGGTCGTTCGAGACATGCTATTTCAGGTCGACTCGATTACGCCACGCCTTATTACAGAGAGAGGCGAGCCAGTTCCAGGACCTCAAGGCATTTTACAAGGCAAAGTGGAAAAAGCCTAACGTGTATACTCCAGAGGCAAGGCGTTTAGTTGTACATAGGAACCCAGATTGGAGAGACTGGTTCGGTATAGATGCTAGCGAGTTTGATCTCTTGGATGATTAGAATGGTGAGCTCATATGCATTGTTCGACTTTACAACTGCATCAAGCAAAGGGTTCGGATTAGTTGATAGAATTGTAAGATAGGCTGGAGTGTAAGTGTTTGCAGTTTACAGTTGGGCAGTCATGGCCGGTTACCATTTGATAGCAGCCGCTATATGAATTCAGTTCCCGACAGTTACGGAATTACTGAGGCTTTATTGAAAACTTCGATTACGGGCAGCATTGCATCTCAGTCAATGCAGCAATTGTGAAAAGATGACTCTGCTGACAGGTATATAAAACCGCTATGACCATGACAGCACATTATATCCATAACTCTTACATCTTAATGCTTAAGTTTATAAGTCTATGTCTATAAGTC
>JABEXW010000859.1:0-50778 GCA_013266185.1 Fusarium sarcochroum
AATTTCATGACTACCCTCCGGGAGGGCTTGCAGCGGGCTTACCTCCGGCGGCTCTTTGAGGACCTTGTCGGGGGCTTCATAGGGTATTTGTTATTGTTGAAGCCGGCTTATTTTACTTTAGAAGTTGTAGAGAAAACCTTAGATAGTCGGGGGCGTCTTCAAGCGGAGGGTAACCCAATCCGTCGCCCACGGGCTCCGGTCTGACTCGCAAAGCCGGCTTCTTCAGTGGGCTATAGCGGTGCCCTCGCTGAAGGTATCGAGGGCTAGATCCGCTGGCTAACGGCGCGTCGATTTTGTTTTGGTGTTGGTCTCATCATAGAGATGCAAAGCCGGAAGGTGCACCTCCTTACTCCGTTTGTCGATGACACTCTTCGAAGGCGGTTTGTCTAGGTATCAGCGATGCTTGCAAGTCCCAAGAGTGCTATATCAAGACCAACAACAATAGTGCTTCATTCTCGGACTCTCTCCAGATCATGAACAAAAGAAATAGTAGCTAAAGCCAAGGCATAGCCAGAGGAAATACACCTCTAGTTCCTCGACTGAAAAATCTACACAGCCTCAAATGAACTCTCACTCCACCCGTAAGCCCTGTTCAGCCGCCGTGCCAAAACAAGAATCAAGTGTCCCTCGATTTGCGATTTATGAGGTCGATGAAGACAAATAGGCGTCTTGATAGGTGCAGACTCGGGAGGCCGGAAGGTATAGACAGACCCGAATCTGGGTAGAACCGAGAAGCCCAACTCAGCCATGGCCGCCTCGAAAGCTTTCCAGCTCACCGATCTCCGTGGTTGGGATCTGTCAAACAACGTGCTGAATATTCCGGCAGTCGTCGGGCTAACCTTCAGCATCTCTGGCGATGGGGTATGTTCCTTTTCTATAATATCAGCAGGGACTGGGGTGATCACGTAGACAGATGAATGTGGTGGACGCGTTTTTTCCTTTTCTCTTCGACTCTTGACTAACTCCGCTGGATCGTACGGAGCATTGTCGACGAATGTAAAGACTGCTTCACCATCGCTGTCTAATTTATCCTTTGTTTGTCGATACTGCTCCTGTAGATCTTGAAACATTTTCTTTACTTCGTCCTGATACAAGAACCCCATCTTGGTGCCAGTCTTTTCGTCAACGTACTTATCAATCGCCTCAAGAGCACTTTCAGCCTTTTGAGGTGCTAGAAGACCAATGATAGAAGGTACCAAGGTTCGCTGGTCAACTCCCTTTTTGAGCTGATGAAGTTCAATCCTGATATCTTGCAGCCTTGAAATAAATAAATGTCCCTTACCCCAGGAGGGAGAGGGCAGTAAGAAGACCGATGAAAGATCCTGCAAAAATGCAATGAGAGCGGTCATATCGCATATGGTGCGATTCTCTCTCTCAAAAAGCTTCTCGCGCTCCAATGGATGGGCTGTGTAGAGATCACTAAGCTTTTCCATCCACTCAACAGCTTCCAAGGCATTGTTTTTGTGTTGACAGAGTCTCAGAAGGTAGTGAAGGTGAGGGTCCTTTCGTGTCAGCTTTATTGGATCTCCTTTCAGCACGATGGTAGCGTTATCTGCGTCGGCGAACACTTTGGAAAGTCGTTTGAACCATTTGAAGCCCATGCCTGTTGAAATTTGTTGTTTGTATATCGTTTGTGTGCGGGTATATTCGAAATGGCACATATTAGACAACTCTTGGAGAATGGTAGCTTTGTAGAGTTTGTCGAGAGATGGGTTTTGGAGGAGGTTAAGCAGGCCAGTGATCGACTCCCAAATGGCGATGCCTTGAATTCCTTGGTGGATTGTCTCAAAGATAGCTGCGCCGATACATTTGTCCTCATAGAATGGCAGAAATCGGCCTTCCTCATCGGGCAGAAGCCCCGGATGTCTATAGAGCTGGGCGTTGACGGTGGGACAAAGCACTGTGGACTCTGTGCGTAAAAGTGACAGGTACTCTTCAAAAGATGACTTTCGATCTTCAGCGCTGGCAATCACCTCCGCAAGTGTCAGCTTGACAGTTTGCTCCTTGGCGGGAGACTTGAACTGTTTTGACGATTGACTTTCCTCTCCGGTGACCGATCCCTCACACAGAATGTTTTCGATGGCGACTTTACAATACTGAAGTAGAGCGGTTTGTCTCTTGAGGACGAGCTCACCCAAAGATTGCGGAATAAGGAGACCGCGTTGAACGAGAGTAGTGAAATTCGCCATAACGTCGCGGACGTGCTCGGGAGAAATTTCAATTGACTCTCCGTATCGATCAGGGATGAAAAGGGTGTAACAATTGCACAAGCTGTCGCGACGGGGACTTTTTCCTCGAGTCATCCTTTGGACGAACTCGCTATCTCCGGCTGTTCCATTGACACCCTCGGAATACTGATCATACAAGCTCTTTGTAGATCTGTGTTTGAGGATGTCGAGCAGGAAATTGGAGCTGGGTTGTGTAAGGTCAGCCAGGTTCCATTCAGGGGTGATCTTGTAGGCTTCGCCTAGAGAAGTGTCCAAGGAATGTTTGAGAACAGCTCTGTTTACCGCACCAGCTTTGATACAATTTGCTCGCCGATTTTCGTCGAAAGATCGCCATGCGGTTTCGACACTGGCCACATGCGTCTCGTACTTTTTAGTAAGATCATCGTGCAGCTCCCCGATCACAAGAGAGCTGGGGTAGTTGTTCATATCCTCCGATCTTGGCGGCCTTATTACGCCGAGGGGGTAGTTTGGGAAGAAAGGCCCGACAATCACGAGTATACTTAAGTACGTGAATATGTTTCCCGTTCTTAGACTAGATAAGGGATCAGCACTGAAGACGATGATGACCACGGGCTTTGTCTTACCCCATCGCTGTGGCATTACAATCCAATGCCCATACAATTGTATTCCGTGTATAGTTAGCAGCTTGCATAGTCAATTTTTTAAACAAATGAATCGAAATCAAGTTCTTTGCAAACGCTAAAGGCAAACACTCACACCTTATTTGAGGCAACAGCAGTATCAAGTAAGTGGAATCAAGATCAAGGATGAATCTGGCATCCTTCTTTTTTTGGGGAGGGGGGAAGGAATACTTTTATAGTTGACACATCGAACTTAGACTTTTTAAAAATCACCTTTTTGTTGGAAGCCCAACAGAAAAAGAAGCTTTTGGGATGCTTAGATCCTTTTTTAGTGGTACTGGTTAAAGTCAAAAGAAAAAGAAATTGACTATTAACTTCACGCCCGGTTTTGACCGCTTCAATTTGAGGCTCAAGAGAGCCGCATTTTCCAGTACTAACTGACCTTAGCGTGCAAGAAATAATATTCAAGCCGCGACCCTCGCTGTGGCCTTGCTTGTTCTTGTGTAGCTCAAGCATGGGAATGGCATCAGCGGCAGGAGACGAATGAGAATCAGAACAAGAAATCTGCTCTCTAGCAGGATTGTCTAACAGTTGAGTACAACTTGGTATTGAGAAATCTCACTGGTACCGCAAGCTATTCATTCTCAATATGGTTGGTTGGTGCAGCGACGTGAGTGCCAGGCAACAAGTAATTTTAGTAATTTGACTCACTATGTTGTTTGCCTGTTGGTACTAACTTTGGAGTGTTTCTTTTTCGTTTTTTTCGTGTTTTGTTTTTGTGGATGGCTGCACCTCTTTGGCATAACCCTTGAGTCAAAATTGGAAGAAGATTCCAGTAATAATTTATGCCTTCGTCACTCAGGTGACGTCGTATCGGCCTACAACTTGAGCCAATAACCCATTTTCGACAGGATAAACCTCACCTCCAACAAGAGCCTGTCTGTCAACTAAGAACCTTCCTAGGTTCCATTCATGTGTGTCTCCCCTCGAGCCTTCTATCAACTTCCATAGATCAAATTTATGACATCTGACCCTCTCCCCTCCCATCAACTCCCACAACGATCACCAGCAATGAAACAACTCATTGACGAATTCCAAACAAATATACCAGAATGGGAACCACAACCTCAGTGACCGTAGCTCGTTGCGTCCATGAAGGCCCCCACCCAAAGGTAGTCGCCGAAATTACCCGACCAATACCAGAAAGGACCAGGGTGGCCATGATCCAGGTCAAGGGAGCTTCTCTTGCTGGAATATCATCACTGGCCCACCATGTCACCGCACCATATCCAACGAATATTCCTCCAAGAAATCGTAGCTGTGAGTCCAATAGGGATAGTGCTTGCGAGGGGAGCACAACTCGCTCAGACGGTTGCAAGACAGATTTGGCTCCTTGGAGGATATTTGTAGCGCCCAAGTAGACGAACCACATCGAGAATCCCTTTAAAAGAAAGGATGTGTATTGCGTTGCGCCATATTCAGACATTTTGTTGATTTGATGTTGTGGTGGTTTGCGATTATGAGATGTGATGAAACAGGGGTGAGGTGAGTATAGCACATTCGTAAGATAAAGCTGACTTGGCAGCTTATTTATACTATTCAGTATGGACCCAGCTAGCCATCGATTCGGAATCTAAATATGTGAGGTCACGGCACAATTAATCACCCGTCGGTCTGTCAGAGACGCTAACGAGTAAGAAAAGTCTCCGAAGCTGCACAACTAGGATGTTTCTCCCGTAAGCGGGGCTTATGAAAAACCGCTGACTGACTGTCTGACTGAGAATACCACATCGGACTCCAGCCCGTGCGCGCTTAGATCTTGGAGAGTTGTAGGACTAAATCTCGGGGTTTCCCACAAATAGTAACGCGATCTTTCCGAGTGACAAGACGTCAGATTCCGGAGCAGTGGGAGTATGTAAAAACACCACTAGTGACCCTCCATTTGATGATAGGCTTGTCGGCATTTTAGCCTATGTCAAGTTTCGCTTTAATCGCTGTGTGATTCGCAGATAAATTCATGTTGCTGACCTCGCCGTGAAGTGTTCGAGTTACGAAGAACCAGTCACACGCCGTATAAGCTTTGCTGCAGCCTGCGATGCGGCTTGAGAGGCAATCATGTGAGCATGGGTCATGATGCCTGATAAGGAGAAAAAAGTAATATTCTTTGTTGTCATTGAGGTGACATGTCCTCTCAATGACTTTACGGGCGCAGGCGTAATTTTATATTGCTCGCAGCTCAAGTCTATGATATAAATATAAAACTGTATAAAGGACTCTTACTTTGTAGGTGAGTTATGCGTCGAGTCAACTGAATCCTAGCGAGAAGGATGAATGATACAAGGGAATATATGAGATTCTGATGAATGACCTGTCGATATTTACGATGGCGATTGAACATGTTCTAGTTTTCTGATCTATTCCTAATGCCTACCTAGCTCTTCTAGTTCGTACTTGACTATCTCTTGGTGTAGAAACAGGATTGTCCAGACTCTATTGATCTTAGCTAAGGGTTTCTGTTGCACATATGTTACCGTCTTCGACCAAATTTTAGATTCACACAAGTTTACTGAAAACGAAAGGAATCAATCAATTTATTTCTCTCAAATCCTTTCTCGAAACACTCCAGTATGAGGTCATCATTGCGAATACCCTGGCAGGATGCTTGCCATCTGCTGTTTTATGGAGATCGGTGACGGTGCCATGTTATGATATCATCGAACAATGCTGTCTTTAAAATAACAAGAGTTCTCTATCTGAATACATCAATCACACTTTACACAACACAATCAGAAACTCGTTTTACATTCCAAACCCCCAGATCAACAAAATGGCCGACCTCCCCAACAAGGACCAAATCAAGGCGCAGGCTGTCGACGGCCGCCCTATCACACAGACAGAGGCTTCTGTCATCGCCTCCGAAGAGTCTGGCCTGACTGGTGGTGGTCCTATCAAGGGCGGTGCTGCTGCGACTGCTCAGAGTCTACATGACAGGCAGATGAACTTTCTAGACAAGGCGGGTGAAGTTGTGAGGAAACCTGCCGACCAAGTCACGAAACAAGACGCGGCTGAGGTACAAAAGGCCGAGGTAAGCTGGCACCATGGTACATATATGTTGACGATTTACTAAATGACTATCAGGCTCGAGCAAAGGGTGGACCTCCAGGCAAGGGATCGACGGCTGCTGATGTGCAATCAGTTGCCGACACGAATGCACAGAAGTAAAGCAAACATATAGGACAATCATATAGAAGCACTTCAATTAAAAAATACCCAACACCCTAAAAGGGCTTTTTACTGCTTTTGGTTCCGTAAATATCAAAACATCATTAACGTCTTTAACACACATGTCGTCGACAAGCTTCGTATTCGTATCTTATCCGATCCTTCGTACCATGTCAATCTGTGACCAATAATCATCTTCTCAGGCACTAGTACCAATCCCTACATTTCCCAATATACTTCAAATCGCAGGCTTTAGAGCTCTCCAAGAGCTTTTCTGAGCAGCTCATCCGACTTGTCAGGATCGTTAAAGCTAGCCCAAGGTACAACACCATTGTTGATACGAAGCTCTTTGTCAAGATGGTACAAACCATGACCTGCTTGCTTGCTAATACGCACGCACTGTTGCAGCAAGTCACCCAAGTCCTTGACGTGACGCGTCTCCTTGCGCAGGAAGCGACTCTCGATGACGTCCTCCAAAGCGTTGTCGTTCGCCTTCTCCGCGAGAGCACACAGCTGGAGAAGATCTTCGAGAATCTCCTTTTCAACTTGCAAGGCTGCGTGGACAGGCTCGAGGGGATCGACAGGGTCATCAGGCCACTCAACGCTAGGCGCAGGGATGTCGCTTGGCTTGGCGCGGCCTCCACGCTGGACTAGATAGGACTCTAGCCAAGTTGCATCGGCAAAGGCCTCCTGGGCTGATCTCTTCCAAAGTCTGTCACTTATCAGTAACGTGAAAAAATATGCATAAGTCTTTTCTTACGCTGCAAACCCGTGGAGGGAGACGTTGGAGCGCAGACAGTCGGCTCCGAGCTTACGGAAGAAGAACCAAGACTTGTATTCGGTCTGGATATGTTTGCGAATGCCCTGTGAACGATCAGTATTGAGATTATCATAGGTAGAAAGGTGAATTGGGGGTAATCACATCTTCAATTTCATTAGAAAAAGTTGAAGTCTGTATATATTGATCCACGTTTGCTGAAGAGAACTTCTTGAGGTTCTCTTGAACCTTATCGGTATTGGAAGATGACATTGTGTATGTATGAATAGATATAGTTTGATGATATGTTTTTGTTCTCTCTTGCTTATTTTCTAAAGATGTGCTCTGTAATATCAATCGCGCAACTGAGATAATGGCACGACTTCATTATATAGCCAGATGCCTCTTTCAATTACACCTTCACTCCGACACCATAACCCGGAGGATTCCTTCCGGGAATACTAACAGTTGTAACGGTTGCATCTCCAAATGCTTGTTTTGGTGAAACAGGCGTTGGAAGTGACGTGATCCCGCACCAAGTGCTTCATAATTTCAGCTCCGACTGTCCTCCCCCGCATCAAATTATAGGCGCGTCGACGACGATGATGCCGACTATGAGCTCATTTAAGAGTCTAGACTCTAGACTTGCAGCAATTCAGTGAATCTCATGTTTGAATGACAGCCATGTCCGTGATGAACTGCACCAGCATACTCTGTGGCTTGCGAGCTCTCTACCAGCAGCCATGAAAATCTTCCAACGACGTAGCGCTGCCAGGTTTTGACCAGCTAGCCAGCTTACAAGCCTTACATGATGCATCTAGATCTGACAACCAAAAGTTCTCGTCGAGGTCCTGTTTGTTGACACTCTCACAGTGACAGGCCAGAGAGTCGTCTCGTCATTGATGTGTAAGCGGTGTGCGCATAGACACTTCGATCAAATCACGACGAACGACGGAAACTTGAGAGGCTGTGACATACTAGACCACTTTCAGCATCGCTGTCGACGAATAATTTAAGCATAAGATAATGTGGGCCATGCGAATTGCATTGCATGTTAGTGCACATCTTGACTATCTCTGTAGTAACACTCGACTCCATCTTGGTATCATTGATTTACAAATCTGCTCTTGTGTCTATACACCGAATCTTGTCGGATATCTAGCATACCATCGTAAAGACTTAAGATTGGTTCCAGTCAACAAAAGCATCGTCCCCCAGCTTCTCCTTGATAAGCCTTGTGCTCAGATCCCACAAATTAGACGCCAGTTCAGGGTTTGAGGCCTGGCTGGTCTCGTTGCCCTCCTTGTCAGGGTCGACAAAATAGTAGCCGTTAAGATCCTCTTCCTCGATCTTAGACGACGTCAACGCCCAGAGTGCACTATAAGAGCCTTGCTCCACATCACGTCCAATGGCCAGCATCGACCAAGATAGAAGCTTTCCAGTAAGACCCGGATAGGCATCCTTCCACTGCTGTTGCATCGCAGTGTTTACCTGTATTCATGTTAGCATTACATAGGACTACTTGTAAAAGCGTCACTTACTGCTCCGGGATGGACAGAAAGAGAATAGATCTTGTCCTTGTTATCAGGGATAACCTTTCCAGCCAAGCCATACTTGGCAAAGAGAATCATGGCAAGCTTTGTTCGGTTATAAAGAGCTGTGGGATCCATGTCAGGGTTATTGATCTCTTCCTTTGTTCTGAACTGTACGTTGGACAGCTGGGCTAGACGGTGCATCTCGCTCGACTCAAACACCACTCGTGGAGGAGGAGTGTTTTCAAGATTGCCCGTTTTGCGAAGCAGAGGCCAAAGCTGATTGCAGACATAGAAGTGACCAAGGAAGTTCACGCCAAAATGACGCTCGATACCATCGGAGTCCAAACCATACTGGTTGGTGTTGATACCAGCTGATAGAACCAAGAAGTCAAGGCGGTCAAGAGACTCGCGGAAGTCTCCAAAGACATCTCGGACTTGTGACAGGTTTCCCATGTCACACTCCTTCCAATCAATGTGAGCATCGTGCTTCTCGTTCTTGACTGCCTCGATTGCGCTGGAGCCCTGCTCTTCTTTTCGGTTCACCATGATGACTTTGCATCCAGCGTGGGCGAGAGCACGGCTAACTTCATAGCCAATTCCGAGGGCACCGCCAGTGACGATGGCGACTCGGCCGTCAAGATTCTCAGGTTTGACCACCTGGGGACCGATTCCCGTTGTTTTCTGGAGAATAGACTGCATTATGTTGGGTGTGCTGATGCGACAAGGGGTATTGATGTGTAACGATAATCGAGGGCGAAAGGCAAGCGGCTTCAAAACACGCAACGATAACTTTACAATAATAATTTTGGAGACAAAAGTTCCTTGTTGAGTTCAGTCGTCATTAAGTACCATTCTTTGGTATGTCAATCCTATACGCAAATGTGGCGACGTATCATTGTGACGTCCACGAAGTGCAATGCGCAGGGGGAGAATATATATGGATGACATCATGATTTCTTCGCCAGGTCTTAGATTACGCTTCATGTTACGCAGGCATCTCTTTTGTAATTCAGATACAAAAAACATATGCTTGTATAATGCCATATTCTTTTCAAATGTCAATTTTAAAGGAGTCGGCGCTGCAAATCGGCATTGGATGAAAGCTTTGAAGCGTGAGTGTTAGTTACGCTTAGCCACTAGCGGTAAGTTGGTGGATCCCCGAGATGGCATCGTCAACGTCGACCGCAGTTACAAATCTACAAAATGAGAAAGTAACACGGTTTCTTTTTAGAGCTACCTGTTTGTACTACTGCACATTTTCATCTTCCTGTTGGCATTGTCGTGGGCGTGAATGACTGGGGGGGGGAAGGAAGTCATGATATTAGGGACAGAACGAAGTTAAAGATATGCTCTTCGGCTGAGAGCACTGCGACGCGTTGCCCTGATTCACGTTAAATCTATCCTCAGGTAATGTGTTGGGGTTTTCGAGTTAATACTTTTCTAAATTTATTGACTACAAATCAACTAGAAATTAAGTTCTTTAAGTCTATTCTCGCATGCACAATTTAGATGGGTTTAGGGTAGCTCGATCCTCACTCAAGTTGCTGGAAATACCCTAGCCAGCCTCAGGTTTCCACGTGGTAGTGTAGAAATTCAATTGATCATCAGCGGAAATTACTTGAAATAGAGATAATTGCTTTGAGGATACTAATTTTACCCATTTTTATACTTTGACATCATGTTTCTTCGGAGACGGCTATTCCCCACTGATCGTCCCGCCTAACACACAGCTACGGAACCTACAGTAATGAATATCATCATCTTGCTAGCAACGATTGACACTGTATCACCACAGTATTTCCAGACTTGTAGGA
Source organism: Fusarium sarcochroum (assembly GCA_013266185.1). NCBI lineage: Eukaryota > Fungi > Ascomycota > Sordariomycetes > Hypocreales > Nectriaceae > Fusarium > Fusarium sarcochroum. The sequence continues at coordinate 10,138 of JABEXW010000859.1, forward strand.
TTGCAGGTTTGTAGATCTACTGAAGTGTTCTATGTTTTCAATGTCTCTCTAATATTCCAGTCGGTAATGAAACTTTGAGTAGAGCCGCTGCCCTGGATTATTCGTACCCATAGCGAGTGACATGCTAAGGCTGTCGGAGACCAACACAAGGGACCTCGGCCCGGTGACCACAATGCCAAGTCTTTGCGGCTGGACCCCGAAAGGATCGAGCTTCCACAAAGGGTCTAGCAATTTAAAGCAGTTTTGTTTCTGGTGGAGATGACTCAAAAACTTTAACAAAAACGGGCCGTCGGTACAACTGCCTATTCCTTTCATACAGGGCCTCGGCTGGAGAGAAAGATCTGTAGCACTGTCACTACTTATACTAATAACCCTCAATACGTCAGTGGCGATGCTAACCGGTCGTGGGTTAAGCTAAAGGCAAGTATTCTCCGGAGGCATGGAAAAGCGTCATTTAAAATCGCCATCAGCTGAGCGCGAAAACGCGAAAGACGAGTGGTGAATCAAGTCGGCAACTTCTCGATTCAATCTAGGTCAGGGGATCTCGCTACTCGCTTAGCCATCCCTGTCTAAAAATGCGCGACAAAAGGGCCTTCTAACGAGCTAGCGCTTAACCATGTTGGAAGGGTGACAGACTTATTTGTTAGTGGTAGCTGCAGCGTGAGGTGTCCACACTAACAATGACTTTTAGTACCACCTTCAATGTAACGCTGTGATAACAGGCTGATTAGAGATCTAGACCCAAAGATTTGGCAGCTTACACCAAAGAGGAAGTCACCGGACTTAGGCAAGGGACGCAAGGGTTGACAGGCCGTTGACACTTCCTCGGATGGAACCGAGTGAACAGAGAACATAGAACTCGCAGAGGTGGAAATACACAGATCAACTCTTAGATGAGGATAGACCACCAAACAAGAAACTACAGAGGCATCCTGATTCAAAGCTATCTACACACGTTCCAAGACTTGACTCAAAAACAGCCACACGGAAACAAGATAGCCCGGAGGATCCAAGGACCCGGGGTCAACGCAAGGGTCAGCAGCCTTACAGAATGCACCGGACCTGCGCTAGCTAGGGGCATCATTCTCGAGCTAGACCACTCAACGGACCTCTCCCATGGCCGCATCCGAGTCAACGTGGTCTTGGCTTTCGTCCCAACCACGACACACACATGCCAGACTACGCCTCTTTCGCACCTGGCTGAGATTGGAGAGACATGCGCCGCAGAGCAGTTCACGCCATTATAAGCATGGCGGTTAGCTTCTGTTTCCCACCCCTCCCTTCTCTGTTCTCCAGTCGTTCACTCTTTTACAAAGCACTCTAGCCAAGATGGCTTCCAGGATTAACTCCTCGTCACTCTTTACTTTTTTTGTTCTTACATTCCTTACTTTCTTTGCATTCGCTCAAGATAATGATGTCAATCCTGGTGATGTAAACCCTGTTCCTCCTGTTGGGGAAATCAAAACCGAAGATCCCATCTCGAGTCCGCTTACAGAGGGATGTCCTCAGCCTTGCAGCATCGCTGGTGCTGACCCGGCCAACTGGACGCAGCTTCATAGTCTGGAAGAACTCTCTGGTTGTGAGCTGCCGATGCTTTTTGCTTTCAATGTCGAGAACGATTATAGCGACTCTGCGACTTTGTACACTTGCGTTACTTCTGGTACTTCTACCAAGACCCGTCGAGATGAAGTGAGCCGTGTTGAGGTTCGGGCTGCTGAGAGCTCTGTGTCTCTGGCTAGCAACTGTGGTGCTGAAAAGGCCACTGTCAAGACTACTTCGGCATTCGGTCGATCTGGAGCCCTTCGATCCGGTAACAACGTTGCCACTGCCGCCGGTCTCCTCGCTGACTACCTCGACAACGGTGCTACATGTGGAACTACTATCCTCTTCGCCAAGGCCGGTTCGTCGATTGCCGGTCTCTACGTTGGCGCCGAAGTTCAAAAGTCCAGTGCTTCAAGCACCCTTCGTCAGTCAAAGGCTCGTCTGCAGAAGGGTGTTCAGGCCTTTCAGGTCTGTGATGCCAGCGACAAGCGTGCCCAGACCCTAGGTCTCTTCGCTGCCGATGCCGTTACCGACCTTGAGTCTGTCCAAGCTGCTGTCAAGACCTGGTCTAACGGCAAGTGTGTCAATATTCCCCAGGCTACCAAGGAGTCTATCAACCTTGGTGTTCTCACTACTACTACGGTCAAGGCCCGAAGCATCGAGCTGCGATCTCGATTTTCCGGTGTTGATAGCCTGCTTGCTCCTCGCGCCGACTGCCGAGCTATCCAAGTCAACTCTGGTGACAGCTGTGCATCTCTTGCCAAGAGGTGCAAGATCACCTCCGCCAACTTTAACAAGTACAACACCAAGAAGAACTTCTGCTCTACCCTTGCTCCTAAGCAGTGGGTTTGCTGCAGCGCTGGTACTCTCCCTGACAAGACTCCCCAGCCTAGCAAGGACGGAACTTGCTTCATCTACAAGATCAAGTCGGGTGATGGATGTTACTCGCTCGGCCAGAACTTTGGCATCACTGAGAAGTTCATCGCTGATGTCAACAAGAACACTTGGGGCTTTGCCGGCTGCAACCGTCTTCAGCTTGGACAGCCCATCTGTCTTAGCAAGGGAAAGAACCCTATGCCCATGGCTATCTCTGGTGCAGTCTGTGGTCCTCAAAAGCCTGGTTCTAAGAAGCCTGCTAGTGCCAAGACGGGCTGGGACCTTGCTAACATGAACCCTTGCCCCCTTAACGCTTGCTGCTCTGGATATGGTTTCTGCGGTATCACCGCTGAATTCTGCACCAACACTACCGCCAAGGGTGGCGCTCCTGGTACATCCAAGGAAAACACTCCTGGCTGTGTCGGAAACTGTGGCACTAAGATCGTCGGTAACACCAAGAAACCCGCCAAGTTCCTCAACGTGGGCTATTTCCAGGGTTACAACCTCGGCCGTCCATGCTTGAACATGGACGTTACCAAGTTGCCCGAGGTCAAGACCCCCTACACTCACATGCACTTTGCCTTCGCTGGCTTGACTCCCCAATTCTCCGTTCTTCTGCAGCCCGACGTCAGAGAGCAGTTCCTCAAGTTCAAGGAAGTCAAGGGCAGCTGGAAGAAGATCATCTCCTTTGGAGGATGGGCTGGCTCAACTGATGCCTCTAGCTACCAGATCTACCGTGATGCTATCAAGCCTGCCAACCGCGACAAGTTTGCTTACAACGTCATGACTGTTCTTAACAACCATAAACTCGATGGCGTTGACTTTGACTGGGAGTATCCCGGTTCTGCTGGCTCTGCTGGCTCTTCTACCGATACTGCCAATTACGTTGCATTCCTCAAGGTGATGAGGGCCAAGATCGGCAAAAGTGGAAAGACTATGTCTGTTGCTCTTCCTGCTGCGTACTGGTATCTCAAGCCTTTCCCTGTTACGCAGATCGCTCCTCTTGTTGATTATATGGTCTACATGACTTATGATCTCCACGGTCAATGGGGTAAGTTATTGTCTCATTCTTACCTTGATGATGTGTGCTAACTCAACATACAGACTACGGTAACAAGTTCATCAGCTCTGGCTGCCCCAACGGCAACTGTCTCCGATCCCACATCAACAAGACCGAAACCCTCGACTCTCTCGCCATGATCACCAAGGCCGGCGTCGACCCCGCCAAGATCGTCATGGGCATCTCCAGCTACGGCCGAAGCTTTAAGATGAAGGATCCCAAGTGCACCGGCCCTACCTGCCAATTCACCGGTAGCTTCAGCGTCTCCGAAGCTGAACCCGGTGTCTGCACCGGTGAAGCTGGCTACCTTTCCGACGCCGAGATTCGTCTCATCGCCTACGATGCTAAGCAAGGCAAGAAGGGTGTCACTGCTAAGACCTGGTATGACAAGGCTTCAGACACGGACATCATGACTTTTGGAACTCAGGGCAAGGGTATGACCGATTGGGTTGCCTACATGAGTCCCACCACCAAGCAGACGCGTACCGACTGGGCCAAGAGCTTGAACTTTGGTGGTGTTGTTGACTGGGCTGTTGATTTGGAGACTTGGTTCTCTCCTAAGCCTTAATAATCTGGCATCGCCTTGCGCGACTTTTTCTTAATTTTGCCTGTAGTTATATGAGAATTTTATATGGCGCCAAAGATCTTTAATGTATATAATTGATAGCTTATGAATGTATAATGAAATACCCTGACTAGGCTGTTTCGGTCTTTTTGGCGTCTTCTTCGTATTGCTTCCATCGATATTCTCTCTCAACTCCATTCCGTCGTTGCGCTGTATCGCAGAGTTTCTCGTTACCGCATTCGCATTCTGCGCCCCCTCGAAGCCAGCGATATGTTAGACTCCATCGGACCTTTCGCAACCTCACAGTACCATCAGATAGTGTATCTGTTTTGCGAGACTTGATGCCATGAGTCCAGTGTAGTCGTGAGTCACCACTCATTTGCATCATGCTGCGCGGTAACAAGTCAACCTCAATCCTTTCTCCTGTTTCCTTATTCGCAAACTGCATGAACAATGGCGATCCGAGGGACAGTGAATATAGTTGATCAAAGGGGCCGTGGGTGTCAACGTGTGGCGGTATTCCAGTGCCCGGTGCGTACTGTTGCAGGCAGACTTGATCAGGCGGACGACCTTCGGTAGTTGGCAGTAGAGGCACTAGCCAGTCCGGGAACGGTTTAAAGGGCGTGTCTTCATCGATACCGAATGTCTTGTAGCTGAAGGTGTATCCATAGTGTAGCGACAGTCGCCCTGGGCGTGCTGGCCATTCTAACTCATGCTCAAAGATGTGGATGAGCTTTTCTTCGTGCTCGGGTGTGATGAAGTCATGTTGCATGAAAATGCCTGAGGGTTTGATAGGGAGTTCCTCCATTTTTGACGTGCTATAATTTGGTATCTTTCATTGCTAGGCTGACTTGTCCGTGAGAAGAGTCAGATTGATCCATACTTTTGGATCTCGTACGAGTAGAGTCCCCACGCGGCTTTCTGAATTTTCCATGTCACGTGATAAACATATATCACGTACAATCAAGTCAATGAGAAAGTAAAAACTTGGAAAGAAGCATGTTTCAAGTAGTATCAATTACTGGAAGGCACCAAATGCTATTATAATGCTATATTGGCAAGTCATCATCCCAAAACTGTTCAGTTGTGGCGTTTGCACGAAACCTGGTCACCGATGTCGTTGCTCTCGTACTGAGGTCAAAACACATAGCGTACGAAGTCTGAAGGAAAGCCTCGCCAGAATCGTGAATTCGCTGTTTGAACTCTTCAAGAGAAATGCGAATCTTCTCGGCGTCGGAGTCAACCGAATCATGCAAATCGTGCTCAGAAAGCGTCAGGTTGTTGGCTGCGAGTATCGTGATAGCAGCTTCACATGCGCAAGTCGAGCTCCTGTTCATGTTAGACGCCCAGCCAAACATAGAGGAGCAGGTATCTTACCATCGTAGAGCGGTGTCAAAGGGTTCTATAAGATCCAGCATCGCTAAGCATGACCGTGCAGCTTCTACCAAGGTTGACCAGTTAGACGGCAACAATGTAGCGCTTTGTGCTGCATTGCTTGTATGTTCACCATGCTCCAAAGTATCACTAAACTCTGTCAAGCGTTTGATCCACTCAGAGTTACGAATACTAGCCTTTCGGGTTGCGAAAAGGCATTGATAATAAGTGATATGTAATGAGATACAATGTCTGCGGAAGTTCGTCTCCAATGCTGAGACTTCATCGGCCTTGAATGAGTCAGGTAGCGAATTGTACCAATCTTCGAGCATGCGTTGTAGACGGTCGTTTGCTGCTTGCTTCTGGTTCAAAGACAGCTTCGAAGCTCGGACTGAATAAATGAGGTCGTATACCTTGCCTTGGATGGTAGCTAACCGTATGCGAAGCTTGAGAATATCAACTCGTACTTGCTCATCGTCTAGGAGTAGAATCCCTAATCCGTCTTCGCAAGCTATATCGTCGACATCAAGACCAATGTCATGGTCTTGTAACAAGTATGGCTCAAACGTGTGTAGTGATAGATCACGATCGATGATGTAAGTTATCCAAACCAGCCGAGCTCGTTCTGTTGCAGTTTGTGAATCTGCATCCTCGTCCCCTTGCACGTGAAGCTTTAATCTGTGAACCAATTTCACAGCTGTTGCAATCAAGACACAAGCAGGTTGAGGGTGTGCAGTAGCCATAAACAATAAGGCTAATCCAAGGATGACCTGCAGACCTTTATGGTCGATATCACGATAGACGAGACTATCCATCACCGACTGAGCGTTGCTGATGCACATGGATGCTACCTTGTCTCCGATGATTGTCTGCCCTGAAGTTGTGTGTCTCAAAGACAATGCTAGAACAACGTTGATTGATGACCAGGATGCTTTATCCCGTCGATTGGGAAAATTGTACCAGTCATCAACCATTTTCAAGAAGCTTCCATGGCTGAACAGCGGTATGGCTTGGTTGAAACCGCCAAAGAAATCGGTCATCACATGCTGTATCTCTGGTAGAGGCGGCAGAGGCAGTTCTTCTTTTTTACCCCAGTTGAAAGCTGACACTATCGTGCCATCCTGAAGAGTTGCAGGAGTATTTGGCAGAAATATGGTGGGTGAATCGCCATCAAGAGATTCTGCCATATCCTGGTCGTCTTCTTCAATGATGGCCTGATTCGCAGAGGCGTCCCGCCAGAGTTGGGCTTCGATGGCTTTTAGGCGTTCTTCAATACCCTCAAAGCGACGGTCATTTACGTTGCTGTTTCTGTCAGTTATCATTTTTAGACACCTTGGTGAATATGTCTTACTTATCGCTTGATGTATTTCTTGTCAATGTCTTCCTGGACCGTACACCCGGAGTCCATACACAAGCGACATTGTGTAAAGAGCATCCCGAGCATTTTGGTTTCTTCGCATCGCACCGTATCTTTTTCTGGCAACAAAAGTCGCAGGCCTAGTAAAGATCTTAGTTCACTGCGCCCATTGCTGTGTCTCCGGCTGACTAACCTTTCTACGCCCTAAGCCCCCTTCGCCTCTCGATCTCTCCATAGTAAGTAGAGCGAGATTTAATTCTCGGATTTCTTTAGCGAAAAATGGCTGTCAGACTTTGGTAAATCTGACGCAAAAGGGTGGAAGTTCGATATACTACGTCAAGAATGAAGTCCGAGGACTTTTGATGTTTTAGTAACTAGCTTAATTACCAATGCTCCACCGCTCATACCCATGGTCAATGCCAAAGTCCGCGGACTCCGGTAGCTCCGGACTCCTGAAAGAAGTGGACCTGAAGCACTGGAAGCATCCTTGTTATTTGGTAAACAATGTCACGTGCCAATAGAGGGAGTGTGTGAGTGATAGTCCCAATTGCTCTGAAGATTAGGCCTGACTGCACAAAACTGAGGACTCTGATTATGTTAAAATAGAGGTCTTGGTTAGGTACGTTAGAATAAAGACCTGACGTGGCTACGTAGTGTATTATGGCTAGTTCTAGCTCTGTGGCCAACATATGACCCTATCCATTAGTTGGATGATATCTTCTCTATATGATTCTTCTATTGGCACAGCCGGCTGTGTGGAAAGTCGTCGCCTACCATCCTCCTTAAGAGTCGCACCTCCAGTATTTAAGAGCGGTCACATATCGTTGAGAGAAAGTTTTATTCGAATCAGAACACACCTCCGAATGGGAATTCCCAAGTTAATCTAGTCTAAAATACCACCGAATGAAATGCTAGTTTGGTAAATTTTCATTCACTCCAGAACGGTTGCTATCTTCCAAAAGAATCCTGAACGAGGTACTGAGGAGTCAATCACTGAAACGGATTATAACCGTTCTTGGCCCGCTCAACACAGGCCTTGACAATATCGTCAAGGTTCTCTTCAGGTAATCCAAGAAGCTCGTTGTGACGCTTGTCCTGAAAGTTGAGCTTCTGCCCCTCAGACGAGAAAATGAACGAGTAGTACATCTCAACAAACCCCAGGAAATTACCAGTTGCAGCCTTTGTTTTTCCATTCTCAATGCGATCGCTGGTACTTTCTTGCTTAATATCCCACTCAGCGTCAGCCGTGTTTGTAACCTGCTGCACGGATTTCAGAATGTCCTTTTGGCTGACGAAAAAGCTAGACACATAGAGAGGCTGGTTTTTGAACTGCGCGATGGTTGGAGAGGTATCGTTCTCGTCTTCCGGAAGCTCTTTGAGGCTTGCCAGAGCAGCAGCGGCACGGCCGTATTGGGCCCAAGTAGACGTGTTGATCTTTGCGGAGCCATCATCGAACAAGGTGACCTGGCGGTTGTTGATATCGAATCCAAAAAAGGATGGCCCGCCTAGGAAGCCGTATTCGAACCAGATGCTGCCGACAAGGACTGTCCAAGAACTAACACCAACGCGCTCTATCTCAGTAAGGAGATCTCTGAGAGCAGCAGCAGGGAAGAGGTGGTCCACAGCACCCTTGTTGTTGACTACCACATTTGCTGCGTAAATGTTGGGGATGATGTATCGAGTACCTGCTTTTCCAGCGGCCCGAACAATGCGGTTATGGACTTCTGAGTCGACTCCATTGGCCAGCGTGATGATGAGAAGCTGCTGGCCCTCAAGTGCGGATACAATAGAGGCTTCATCTTCATAATCCACTGACACTGTATTGACGCCGTCCGGAAACTTGGATGTGCCGTTGGCGCGGGTAAGGGCAGTGACAGAATGTTTTCCAGTCTTGAGAAATTGTTCGGTCAAGTGTGCGCCTTGACGACCTCCAGCCTAGCGGAAGTTAGTAAGGGGATTCTTGGGCACACCCATATCTGACGGAAAGATTTAAACATACACCGACAATTGCGACTCTTTCGATGCGGTTAGTGAAGCCTGCTGGCTGGTCTTTGGCAAACTGTGATGCAGACATGGCTGGATTTGAGTAAATAATTTGTAGATAATGGAAGAATAGTTCAAGGTTTTGGACAATGCTATTTCGTTTAGGAAAGGGAATATGGGAATCGATTGGGAATGTCAAGAGTTTTATAAATACCATAGAGAACTTTCATAGGAAACGAAGCATGGACAATTGCAGTATATAATCCGGAGTCCGGGTCGGAAGTCCGACGGACAAACTTATTAGTTAACTATGCTTTGTAACTAGGCCGATTACACAGCATCGTCACATTGGATGACCCACTCACTTAATCCTTCCAGTGACTAATTCTAGGCACAGTAGCAGAAGAGTAAAGGGAGATGTTGTGAATTTTTTAGGTATGACATAATAAAACGATTCTACAAGAATCAACTCCCTGCCTTTTGACAGCAGACCTAGGACATTCGTTCGAAAGCAAGACACACCAAGTAGTCATAAGGAAAGATAGCCATAAGTTCTACGAAGTGAACATGAAAAAAAAAAGCCCAAGTTATACCCTACTGAGTCATGCTGCTCAAATGCTCGGCCAACCTCAACGAAAGTGCCGCCAAAGTCAACGAGGGATTGGCCTCTGGACTGACCGGGAAAACCGACAAGTCACAAACCCACAGGTTGTCCAGTCCCTTGACTTTGAGGTTTGAGTCTACCACCCCATCTCCTTTAGGCCCGTCCATACGCATTGTACCACATTCATGAGAAAACACCCCGAACCCCAAATGCTGTGGCCGAAGACCAGGATCAGCACAAAGATTGGGCTTCTCACGCACACCAGGGTCAACGTAAGTGGCCTGGTTAGGCTCCTGGTTCTGATCCTGGATCGGGGTGATAAAAGCGTTCCTAACTTTGTGTACAATATCTTCCATTTCACATTGCACTTCATGTCTGAGAGGTGCACGTCTGATGTCGAGTACCGGATCCAGGCCCGGGATGTTCAGAACAGAATTGTTATCGTCAAGCTTACCAACAAACTCGAAAAGAACACAAATCGTGTCAAAGTCCTCTGGTTTGTCAGGCAAGTCCTTCTTAGAATTGATGAGCCTGCCGTCTGGTCCGTAGAAATGGGTGGTGTTGAGAGTGGCGGAACTTCCAGCGAGGAAGAAGTTGGCGTTGATAGTAACTGTGACGAGGCACTCCTCTCCAGCAATTCTTAGATGGGTCTTGAGGTTGAGGGGCTTTTCAGTAATGAGTTCATCCTTCTGTGTGGCCTTCTGCTTTGCAAATCTTACGTAACAGACGTTGTGGTCGATAAGACCCTTGCCTACAAGAGTGTTCAAGTGCTGCAATCCGCTGTTCAAAGCAATGGAAGCAGTCCCGATGGCTCCAGCGGACAGAATCACTTTTGCTTTTCCTACATCGAGTTCTTTGATAGAACCTGTTGCCTTGTCTCTGATCTTGAGCGCGTGGACTCTTTTCTCACTGCGCAATAATTGTTAGCAAAAATATCCCTGGGTATTGTCTTTGTCTAGAGGAAACCTACAAAGTCTTGCTGGCGGTGTGTTCGACAGCAATGACCTCTGTGTTGAGAAGGACAGACAAATACTGATCATTGGCGTACATGCGATTGATGATCGCCAGTGTAGTACTGTAAGCACCCTGGGCGAATTTGTAAGGCGCAGGAGCATTAAACTGCGCAGCAACAGGCATGATACCAAAGTCAGCTTGTTTCTTGCGATATTTCAAGGCGTCGTTGAGCTTTTGATTGACCCGGCTGATCTCTGTGGCGCTGACTTCATGGCTACCGTCGCCCTCGGGATAGAGTTTAGCGTTCTTCTCAGTGTCCGTTAGGTATCTGAACGTCTTTGAGTATCCCCGGACATCCTCATCTTCATCAGTGAGGTACTTGACAATATCTTGATGGAAGTAGTCGTCGAGTGTTGTTTTGCCGACTTCGGGGATCCAAATGCCCCAAAGGTTGGATCGGCCTCCAACGCAGTAGACCGGGCCACCGACATAGCTGTCGGATCGGTCGGTGCATTGTACTTTGGCTTTGACGGCGTCATAGACGCGCTCATTGCCCTCTGGCGAGTTGCTGGCACCGCGGTTGAAGTAGGGTCGTGAGGTGTTGAGAACGTGCGTTGAAAAGATGACTCCCCCACGTTCAATTAGCAACACCTTCTTATTCTTGGAAGCTAGGCGTTCAGCCAGGGGACCTCCACCAAAACCACTGCCTACTATGATGTAGTCATAGGAGTTGAGTTTGGCTAGGAGACAGACAACGTCTGTATCTAGGTGGAGTAAATGATCCATTGCCAGGGAAAATATTCGGGTTGTATGAACAGCTAATAGCCAAGAAGTTTCGAGATGAAGAGAAGGATGAACGAAGGTTGGAAAAAGCAGGACGAGAAATCCCGATATAATATAGATCCACAGTTTGTAAGACAAGCCAGAGAAGTAAATGCCGATTGTGAATGTTGACAAATGTGATGATGGTCAACCATGGCAGTCACATCCATCTTCGGCCGGGTTGATGACCATCAGCCAGCCACTTTACTGAGGACCAAGCTGGCGCTGAGACCCCAGCTCGGAAGGACCAAACCTCCGGCAGGTAAGAATACCTAGACACAGTTATGTCCCAGAACCAGTGGAATGGATATGTGCAGAAGCCACAGCATAATACTGGAAGTGTCAGCCTTCCACATGTGCTCAATCATACGATGTGTTTCGTTTTGTGCGTCATCTCCAGATCAGTGACGACTGAACACTGCAGATAGATCTCACTGCCCAAAAGGTGATACTACTGGATCGTGTATGTTCCGTCACATTGCAAATCGGGCGCCGCACAAGTCCAACGGTATAGAATGCATTGCGCAGTCACTGCAGCTTGCGGTGGTAGGGACATGGCGAACAATTACTTTGAGGCCAGAGGAAATTCTGAATTTAAATTTAAACAACAATCATTCGAGGATAGTTAATATTCCTCACTGCTCATCATGAAGACATGATATACAATCTAAAGAGGTGAGGATAAGGTGTCGAAAGCCTATCACGGCTGCAAAGGGGGAAAGTCCCCAACGTAAATCTATGACAAAGTAGATGCTTTTTAACGCCTCTTCCAGAAGAAAGCCAAAATCAAGACATTATAGAGAAGCTTGAGGGCACCAGCAACAATGAAAGCAAGCCAGAACTTATCCAAGCCGGCAAATAGACCTGTGATGTACAAGCCGAGACAGCTACCAATCGTCTTAACAATATTGACCACACCCATAGCTGAAGTACGCTCGTGATCCAAAACACCAGCGGAAATAAAAGACTGTCGAGGCGCGTTGTCAAGTTCTCGTGTGACGATGCGAAAAATGAAAATAATGAGGGCGATGTACTTGTTTCCAGAGACAGAAACCATGAGTAAGGAAATGGAGTTGATAGTATGACAGACGACCATGGTTTGAACTTGGCCAATGGAACGCGACATTGGCGAGGATGCGAGATTGAGAACAGATGAAATTATACCTGCTGTGAAAGTCGCAGAACCCAAAGCACCCTCTGGCATGTCGTACTCGCGCTTGAAAAAGTAAGTCATCCAGGATATTTGGGCCAGGCCAGATCCGACAAAGTCAAAGGCCATGGCGATAGATAGCTTCCACATGAAGTCGAAAGAGTCCGGCGTGAAAAGACGCTTTTCTTGCACAGCAGCAACGACCTGAACTTGTGATTCAGGTGTCGCAGTGTCTGGAATCACACCTCCGTAGTTGGGTGTGTTCTCAGCGAGAAGAGGTGCAGTCTCATCGTCAGTAGACTCGTCACTTTCTTCGGAACTCAGTATTCCGGAATGAGGAGTTGCGCAGCGTTCCTTTTGAGACGGCATCTGCTCGACTTCTGAACTTAGGAAGAGAGAGCAGATCAATTTCATCACGCCGATACCGGCGTAGCCAAGAAACACCATGCGGTGGCAATCAGCCTTCTCCAGACCGGAATCTTCAAGGGCATTGATGACCCAACCTGTGAGTAGATTGCTTGCAGCGGTGCCAAACATTCCCAGCATGGACCACCAAGCAAACATATCGTTGCGTGTGTGGGACGTGCTGAGGCGGGCAATTGCTGACTCTTCAATTGCTTTGAAGGGATCAATCTCGTTGGCACTAGACACGGTTAGCTTCCTCAAGTCAGCAGAGCTGAAAACATGTCGATATACCTTGGATTGATGACGGCGACGATACTAGCGAGAAGTAGAAGCCAAAAGTTCTCAAAGAAAGCAAATGCAACACCTCCAGCACACATCAACAGCGCCCCAATTGCCGCAGTCAAGCGCAATCCGATACGATCTCCGATCCATGTGAGGACAAAGCTAATAGCAAGGTCGCCCACGAGGGTCAAAGTCATAAAAAGGCCAATCTGGGTATCGTGGAATCCCAACGCATTGAGGTACAATGCGAGAACCAGGGTAGTGCCTCCATAGCCAAGCAGCCGGATGAAGCGGAGCAGAATCAGAATCTTGAGGTCTCGGCTTGACCGCCACAAGACACCAGCACCGATACTCGAGAGAAAGCGAGCCGCAGGTCTCCATCCGGCCATGGTGTAAAAAAAAGAGGAAGGAAAAAGCGGCCGAGAGAGGTCAACACTACCCAGGAGGAAGCGGGCGGTTGCGGCAGACGACTTTCAACAGCCGAAGCGTATGTACAAAGAGAGATGTACGAGGAAGAATTGGCGGTATTTTCCATTAAACTAAGCGCACAGATTCTGCGGGGAGACTAGACTCGCCCATATTTAAACAGAATTTTCCAATATCGAAATAGATCGGGACAAGACCGTCGACATTTGGGCCGATCGCCGCCACAATCGGCACGGGCTTGAGGATGGGGACTTCTTCACATGCACGGTACTGTACGTGCTAGATCATGCGATCGACGCAGGCCACGTCTACCAAGTTAGTACAGGATACCACAAGAGGGTCAAGGGATGGACAGTGGTCCAGGAGAAAAGTGGCTGTCTCAAACAAGTTAAGTCGGCAGCTGACACAGACGAATGATGTTCCAAATCAGGCGTTTGTGTGCTTGGGAGACTCTCCCTTTGGCCACAGCAGGTCAAAGCTAGGCCAAGACCAAAGGGTCTTTGAGGCGCTACAGCAGAACGAGTCATACATTGCACAGGCTGGGGTCATGTCAATGCCCAATGAAATGTGTTGAGGCTGCGTTTTTTCTCAATGAATTGCCACAACTTAAACAAAGGGATGCCCCCATTCCTCGTCTGCCTCTCCTTACATCCCTCTTGCTGCCCGGAAAACCACTCACGGCAACGCCCACTTCTGCTCCCTCAGGGTCATCTCCTCCATACTGCCGTCATGCACTCTGCGCCATGCCTCGTATTCTGCAAAGCGCTTTGCAGCATACCCCGCGTAGTCAAAGTCGATAGTCCCGGTGGATGTCTCAGCCTGGATGAGGGCGCAAAGACCCCTGCCGCGGACGCGGGTCAGAGATGCAATGTCGTGGGGGGTTTGTGGAACTGTGAAATAACTCACCAGTAAAAGCCGGGAAATCCTCGAAAATCGTCTACCTGACGCATGAGACGCTCCACCTCGGCGTCACTGACAGTCGGCAGATCTGTCTTGCTCGGCAGCTGGGTTACATCGTGCTCCTGAGAGATGTCGGCATGGGTCTGAAGATACTCGCGAATGAAGGCTCGGCGGATTGACGTCTTTGGTATCAAATTGTAGTCGCACTCGAAACCTGTCCATTCGGCGAAATGATTCGCGAGTTCAAATGCCCTCGGACAGTATGTGGCATGTCTGGCAGACACATTGGTCACTCAGTTTGTCGGTCGAGCATGAAGGGTATGACTTACTCGTAATCAATGAACCGGACAGATGCTACATCAGTTGCCCCTATGTTATCAGCCGACTCTTGTACAATGATGTTACCGGACAAAAGGTCGCCATGGCCGAGCACCTGAAGGTTAGAAGACTTAGCAGAGCAAACAAGAAGAGAGCGCAAATGCAACGGCGTACCAAGGGTTCCGGCATATTACCAGTGAGCAACAGCTTGTCGGTTAGGTACTGAAATTTCTCCTGCAGTGAGTCAATTTCGGCTTCTGACCGTCCCGGATGCTTTGAGATTGCATTGAGCCATTTCTTTGCAGTCGACCATAGTCCTGGTTCAAAATCCAGGACCTTACGAGGGTCTCGCAAATCAACGCTGGGAAGTGTCGCGTGCCACCGAGCTAATTCTCTGGCGACTCCGCGGAAAATTTCTGTCTGAGACATGTCATCTTCGGCGCAGACAGCGCCAGAGATAAACTGATAGGCATGGCCATTGGCGAAGCGAACCAGTGGAGAAGAAGAAAGTTGGTGGTCAGCGAGGAGCTTGTGCACCCTGAGCTCCTCTTGTTGAACGTTAGACATCAATCAAAGACGGAAGTTCCAGACGAGATGGACATACTGTCTCGATCAATTGTGATGTCGGTGCCATCTCCGTAGACCTTGACTAGCACTGCGTCTTGGGTGGCTGCGTCAACCGGCCCACTGGTGACCTTGAACAACTGAAAACTCTCAGCATGTGTCATGTACCTGAATCCTGGAAGGGAGATTTCTCACCCCATTAGTTGTACCCTGAGCCAGAGCCTGGACACGTAGCCCGACGTCGGCCGGCTTACGATCGGGGAACAGGAGCGGGAGAAGTTGCAAGGTTGATCCTTTGGCATCGGACGCATCAAAGGCGTGGTTCAGATACGGGACTTCCATCTCCACTAGCGGCGATCTATCCGGGACAATAATCACCAATGGAAAAATAAATTAAAAGCAAAAGAAGTAGTTGAGAAAGCGAAAAGACATGGATAATGGCTTTAAAGTAGGCTCCGGGCTTTGTACCCGTCAGGCAGGGAGGGTAGAACAGGCTTAGACGCGGCAGAGCCCGCAGGAGGGGCCCATCCAGAAGGGGTAAAGATTTGCTCAGGGAGTCGACTGTTATCAGGCTGAGTTGAGACATCTGCGCCGCACATTCCGTCCGTGTTTCACACTCTGATGCAGAGTCAACGATTTATCGCCTGTTGTAGGAGGCTGAGCAGAGATTAATTGGAATATGAGCAAGACATCGCTAGTTTCAGTCGTGGCCCGTGGCGGATGCGGCCCGTCATCCATATTACACTGCATATCTGGAAATAATGGCTTGGCCCGAGCAGCCAACAGTATTCCAAGATGAGGAATTGACTAATCTCTGTACCTGATCGCGTGTTGAATAGGAGAAGACTTTGAGTGTATGGACAGTCGAGATATCGGATTGTTCATAGGGGAAGGGTCTTTTTCAAGTATATAAACTGGAGGTCCAGGCAGTTGCAGAATGACATTATCCAACTCAGCGATTAATTCTTTCCAGGTCGTACAAAATGGACTCCCTTAAGCCTACCAACAGCCTTCTCTACAAGAACTTCCAAAAACACCCCGCGGCTCTAATAGAATCGACATCTGGCATCTACCTCAACACAAGCGATGGTCGTAGTATTCTCGATGCAACCAGCGGAGCTGCCGTTGCTTGTCTAGGCTACAACAACAAGGAAGTCCAACAGGCTGTCATTGAGCAACTGACGAACGTTCCGTACTGTCATCCTGGTTTTTACAAGACGCAAGCTGCGGAAGACCTAGCCGATTTTCTGGTCCAGTCTACGAATGGCCTCATGTCAAAGGCTGTCCTTTGTGGATCAGGTGAGAGCGACATTGCTGTTTTCGTGGAGAATTAAAGCTTAACATTAAATAGGCTCTGAAGCAGTCGAAGTTGCGCTGAAGCTTGCCAAGACACACTTTTCTCATCTCGCCATTCCCCAGCCAGAGCGACACCACTTTATCGCACGCGTGGGGGCCTGGCACGGAGCGACCCTTGGAGTGTTGACTCTCGGCGACTTTAAAGTCCGAAAAGACCCTTTCGTTCAACTCATTTCGCAAAACTCATCTCGCGTGTCTGCATGCAGCGCATACCGTGGTATGAGAGATGACGAGGATGAAGAGGCGTACGTGAAGCGTTTGGCACAGGAGCTTGATGATGAGTTTCAGCGGATTGGCCCTAACAAGGTCTGCGCTTTCGTGGCCGAGACTGTTGGAGGAAGTGTAAGTTTTACTCTGTGTCATTGTTTCAAGCTTTTGTCTAACGGTTGCTTTAATAGTCAAGCGGATGTGCTGTGCCTCTGAAAGGATATTTCCCAGCAATGAAGGCAGTTTGCGAAAAGTACGGTGCCCTGCTCATTCTAGATGAGGTTATGTGTGGCATGGGTCGCACTGGAACCCTTCACGCTTGGGAGCAAGAAGACGTCGTCCCTGATATCCACGTCGTTGGAAAGGGACTAGGAGCTGGATATGCCCCCGTCTCAGCCGTACTTATTAACTCCCGACTTGTTGATTCCTTCCAAAAGTCCGGCAAGGGATTCGCTCACGGCCAGACATATATGGCTCACCCCCAAGCGGCCGCAGCAGCTCTGAAGGTTCAGCAAATAATTCGAGACGAGAACTTGGTATCGCACGTTCGAACCATGGGCAACTACCTTGGCGATAGACTTAAGGAGAGACTACTGCCCATGCCATACGTCGGAGACATCCGCGGAAGAGGACTCTTCTGGGCAGTTGAGTTTGTCACCAACAAGCAAACCAAGATGCCCTTCCCCTACAGCTTGGGTTTGAACAGCATGCTTCACTCGCGCGGCATGACCCAAGGCTATGAGATTGCTCTTTTCAACGCCAACGGTGGCTACGACGGCTACAGCGGAGACCACTTCCTGATCTGCCCACCTTTCATCGTTACGAAGGCTGATATTGATGACATTGTCGAGCGAACTGCGCGTGTTATTGAGGACACTTTCTCTGAGCTGCTCAACTCAGCGGTGTGGGAGAAGATTACGCTGCAGATGGAAATCGACAACAAATGCGATGTGACTCCCGTCAACGCTCTCGTCGCTGGGCAGTAGCCGCTTCCCACATGGTATGAACTTGGAACGGAAGAAAGTTATATAGATGTGTTTCTGTAAATGTTTTGTGTAGACTTTAGGCGCGCGTTGGCTTTCTTATCTAGTCAAGCACCTCTCAGGTACAAGCTTCCTTGCAGATGGTGATGTATCCCTGTTATGACTTGATTAGCCGTGCTGCGAATCACAAAGTGAAAGAAGCCCTACCAAATCTTTTCCTGGCTCATCCTTGCAGTCGCTGGATAACGGAAAGTACCTCTTGACAGACCAAAGAAAGGTCAGAGGGTTATAATTGAAGAAAAACTTGGCATCGGGCGCTTCTTTGCGGTATATATTGATAGTTTCTGATCAAAGTCAGTGAAACATTACCAATCTGTACAGCAAGCCAACAGACCTTCAAACAGACTGATGACGTCTGGAATGTTGGAACCTCGGACTCCAAATCCTATTCCAGCAGCGTGCCAGTGGACATCCTTCATGTTATCTCTCAACTCAGAGCTATCAGTCTCAGGGCCCCTCCAGACAGCTGTAGTACTCGGTCAATTCTAGCCATTTATGCTTCTTCGGTGTGTATACCTCGGACATTATATCCTGCCTCGCGCAGCTCGCGCGTGTGGTTGAAAATCTGTTGCTCCGTGAGTACAGGATCGTAGCCCTGTTGTGTGACATATGTGTGACGACCAGGCAAGCCACTTACACGGGACAAGGTCAGCGAGATTTACGGTGAGATCTGAGATTTGGGCATATGTGTAAAAGACGTTGACTTCTCCATAGCCTGGTAGACTTGTGGTCGAGTTGGAGAGTGGACCAAAAGCAAGCAGTGTCTGTGAAGCGAGCATAATTGAGATCTTTATGGATCAAAATCTAGGCGGATCAAACTTGCGCTCCAATGTTGGTCATCATTAGACAATTCGCAGGCTTTATATATCTACAGATCCCCGTGTAAGCACTAATCGAGGTAAAGCTAGATGGCAACTTCTACGGGATCCAGCTAAGAACTGGCTGAGCGGTCCCGAAGGTACTGGTTTAATACCCGAGAAGGCTTGCTTGATGACCATATTGTCTCAGCCCCAAGGAAACGATTTACGTTGGCCGATGCGCCTAAACCGCCACAGCAACTGCTCATTCGTCGTATCTTAGACCTGCTTGAGACTGGGAATTTCGGATTGGTAGTCGGCGACTTAGTGCAATGCCAGCTGACTTTACTCTTCCAGCCACTTTCGTATGAAGTAGATAACAATTGATTCCTGCACTAGCTCTGCGTCTGTCTTGGACAAAGTCTTATAGATCGAGGTCTGCCAGACATATTTTATGATAGGCGGTTTGGATTCTAACTTGAAGAATAAGTCGGATTAGGTGGTAGATACGAATAGCCGCAATGCAATACTACGTAGTAATAATAATGTCTATACTCGTCAACTTTTGTTCTTTCAGCTACAGTTGCAATTCGGCTTCCCTCCCGATTTGTGGGACAGCGACCAAACATCAAGCAGAAACATAGTTTTAAACTCATTAAATCTTTACATCGTCGATGAAATATACAAAAGTTATTAATCGTAATTAATACATGTTCATGATATGTTAACAAGCAGTGAATCAGAAAAGAACTGATCCAGAAATGGCTCCCCGTAGACATCCTCCAGATCGAAGAGATTGTGAGTAGGATTCGGAATAGGCGTATTCTCCTGATCGTCACTTATAGGATGCACAAATTTTGTCGCGACTCGTATAGTAGCACTCGTGGTCGCATGGGATCCTTCTCCTTTGGCGGAATTGCATAAGCCTGCCCAGTCGACACCTGACATTGCGGGATCGAGCAGTTCCCACATCATATCAGGCTCAAACTGTATTGTTGCGCTGGTCGAATCATCTTCTTGGGGTGTTTGTTGTTGCTTTTTAACTTTGACGTTGAGTGTACGAAGTATTTCGACCTACAAATCTCTTAGCATCCTGGACTATTAGGCCAAGACTCTCGAATCTCACCTTTTCTGCGATATGAGGCCATTTCCGCGACAAGTGGCCTAAGAAAGTCTCGCATGTCGCCAGGTTCTCTTTGGCCTTTTCCGATACTTTGCGATCTCGAGCGAACTGAAAGATCCATAATATTGAAACGCACCCAGCGACGGCTTCTCCTATTAGAGGATCATTGACTTCAAACGAACGGTCTGCACACATTTGCACAAGACGAGAAACCCACTCTGCATGGAACAAGGCCTGATCGACTGTGTTTTGTAAGAACGACCGAGGCTGGAATTTTCGTCCTGCTCTTCGGAGGGCGACAAGCTGGACGAATGGATTGTTCAGGATAGCCTGAGTTGCGTGCATCATTATTTGCATCGAAACCCATGGTGCCCAATATTCTCTATGTTCGATGAGATCTTCGGCTGGTTGGTCGGGGAAAGGCGCATTGCGGATAAGATGCCTGTGGGAAGTAATGTTCTCAAGTTCATACAGCTTGACGGTGAGCTGGTTATGCCTCGAGGTGGCTAGCCATGGGTACTCGTTTGCTCCGTTACGTATGTCTCGCAGATAAGAAATAATACTTCCCCAAACAGAGATATATCCAAGGCAAGTCGCAATTATCCCGACGTCGTGGGCGATCCCCTCGTAGGCGTCGGTCAAGTCGGCACAGTAACTCTTCATACCATGCGAAGAATGCAAGGGTGTTGGCCGTGACACGCTCTTAGGATAACTTGGAGCGTGAGATACCTCAGCCAGAGTACCGCAGTGGGGAGTAAATGTGCTTTCCAGGATTGCGATGCTCCAGTGACATCTCGAAATAGCATCGTCAGTGTGCCGGGAATTTGAGCTGGTCTTCGGTTCGGATAGACGAAGCGCTTCGAGTTTCGCTGCCATTCCGATCATCATCCAAGCGCGCGACGGCTTGCCAGCTAGACTTCGGTAAGCGAAGGAACCACCCATTTTGTTGGACAGACTTACCAATATGATCGCATAACGCGAGAAGACACAAAGCTTGCATGACTTCAAGCTGCACGAGTCCTTCGGCCGCCATGTCAACGACTATGCTCCGCGCAGAAGTAGTATAGTACTCAATTGCTTTTGACTCTAATCCATAGTAGAAACTATGGCTAGAGAAATGGAGTGTGAGAGCCAGAAAGCTCCATCGTAAGTAATGTGGTAACGTTCCAATCTTTAACTGGAGACGACGCGGATCAAAGAGCGGAAGAGGCTGGCAGTATAGCTTCTCGCGATAAGCACTGACGAAGTCGCTTAACAAATCCGATGGTGGTTCTGGGCTTGCCGGTGACCTATTTCCTCTATTTAGCAAGCAGATTGACAAGATGCGAAGAATACTCACCATGAAGATGACTCGGAGAGCATGGCCGTTATCGGAGGCAATTGTTGATTAACATTGAGTGCTGAACTGGCTTGACTACGCCACGATTCCAACTCTTGTGTTTCAGTTCTATCAGCAAACGAGCTATGAAGTCAGTTTCGTTAGATCTAAGGCGGCTGAAATAGCATCAAGAATGGACATAAGACTTACTCCGCTTCATGGCTATACGATTCAGTCGATGTACTCGGCGAGACACCGATATGTGCTTTCAGAGGTCTACTGCAGAACTGTCAGCTATATAAAACAATATGCATGTGGGATGGGATTCTCACAAATTCCGGGCATATGCTCGCCCGTTGGCGTTGTTGACATGGTTACGAGGAAGATATGTGCACGCCTGATTCGCCAGTCGACAGTGAGAACAACCCGGTTTTTCGGCAGGACATTTGATCTTCTTTTGACTACGAAGATGATATCAGCTCCATAGTTAGTTTTGGATCGCGGATAGCTTACCGGCAGCGCTCGCAAGAGCGTCTTACACGTGGTTCGCATGTAGCTCTCGGCATTGACGGTACAGTCGCCGGGGTCTGGTATTTGTATCTGAGTAAGAGTTCGGAATTCCGGGCAACTCGGAGTCTAAGAAATGAGTAGTAGATCCTTCAGACCGTGAGAAAGTCAATTTCCGGGGAAATATTACAGCACAGTGATGAGTGTGCGGAGGGGGAGAAAAGCTCAGCCATCATCATTAAGATCGAGATATGGGGTACCCACACGCTATCGCTGGGAACTAATGTGATTCGTGGGCCGGGAGACGGCTGGAGAGATAAGACGCCTAAAAGAGAATGTGGAGTGCCGATGCCGTGTCACTTGATCGGGTTCGATACCGAGAAGTAAGCCAATAACGGGTTGACAAGCCGAATGGAACATGGATTCCGATAAGAACCACGCAATGATAGATATCGCTTAGATATGAACCTCGTCTTCTGGCAAGAGTCCTCCCCACGATTACCCATATGAGGTGTATTTCAGGGAAAACGCATGGCTCAGAAACACCACACCACGGCACGGCATGCATCGCCCATGATCACCAAAGCCAGTACCTGGGTAAGCCATGACTATATATATTTCACTACCTATTTTTATGCAGGGCAAGATGTCCAAAGAGCTGTTCTACGCCAACACTCGGTGCCAAGTCCCACCCTTGTCTCAGCCCTGGCTATTTCTCATCATCAGCATCATAGGCTTTCTCCCGCCTCCTGTTTTCCTCACAAGCAGAACAACGCGGGTAGGGTACAAAGACAGTCTCTTGCTGAGGGGGTTTCCTGTCGCTGCAGTGCCTCGAAGTCTTACGACTTTCGCACTTTTTTAGAACGTAGATTTCACACTTAATATACGTAAAGCATCCTTTGCACCTTGAATCTTGTCGTAGCTTTATACACATCTTAGTTGGTTCGCAAATCAGGTTTTGTAATGTTTTACATATGGCTAGGGACGTGTCTGGTAGGTTGAAGAAAAGAGATATCCCAAAATTCCCAAGTAACTTTTATACGTCTAAGAACGAGGCTGATTCACGAGATTCTTATTCAGAGAATGATTACTTGCTAGTCGCTCTTAGTTCTCCCTATCCTCAACTATTCGTCGTTGTCTTTCCCATTCTCCTCCCATTCTCTGATCTTCTCACAGACAGAGCAATCCGGAAAATAGACGTAGACAACCTCCTGCGGGGAATGTGTCTCTTCGTCACAAATACCTTTATCTCTGCGACCGTTGCACATCACAACGACGAAAGGCCCGCTGAATTCAATGAATGTGAAGCACTTGTTGCACACCCATTCTTCTTGTAGTGTTCGACACATTGCGGTAGGCTGATGCGATCTTCACAGCTGGATCTCCTTTCTCTTCTTGGCTAGTTCGTCGTCTATCTTGTCTTTGAGAGCTAAAGTCAGGTGCAACGAGTGTCATGCTATGTACCTCAGTAGGAGCCACACACTACTGCCGTTCCAGTAGATCCTCACAACATCCCTGTCTTAGATAATCCCTGTCTGCTCACCTCTTCTCATGATCACTTCCTATTCCTTGTTTTTCTCTGACTCTATTGAATGGTGGTTTGTATTGGTTATCTAATCCAGCTAGCTACCAATTGAACCGTTCACTATTATAAAGACCCCCCTTTCGGTCAAGGCCCCAAAGACACACTGTAATTCACAATATACCACGTTTTCTTTTCTCTGACTCTACCTTTTTCCTGGTCTCTTCACAGACAGCACATCGCGGGTCATTCACATAAGCTGTGTCAGGCATAGGAGGGTGGTACTCGTTGCAAATATCGGTCTTCTTGCGATGCTCACACTCTCGAATGACTACAGTTATGCAGTTGATAAGCGTGTAGCATTTATTGCATCGCGCGACGCGTCGCATTTTCCAGCACATCTCGGTCAGGGTTTTGGCAAATATGTTAGGTTAGGTCGTTGCTGCAGTCTGGTTTCAGTGGGCTTGTTTTTTTAGGAGGTAGAGATTGGCTTTAGACACGAAAAGCATGGTTCTTTATATACTACTGAGATTGGGACACGGGTGAGTATCACTTACTTCGTGTGTCTTCTAAGAACCTGCTCCGAATCTTCCTTCATGAGCTTAGACCAATAATCACTGACAACATGCAGCAGAGCCTCATTCACTGCTAGTATTAACCACCTAGCAAAGGCACTACTTGCATGAAAATACCCATTACCAAGCGCACCTCAAAGGCTTCTCACTGAATGCTCTCAAAATCAATCGAAGATTGTTCACTCTCGACCTAAGTAGAATTGCTAGGGAGTACCCTGGCTCTGATGCAATAATACCTGTAGTCCCGCTATTCAGGCAATGATACCAACTACTATCTTACACTCGACGAGATCAACCTTCTTCCGTGATGTTCTTTGCGCTTTACTCAGCATCCTGAATCCATGAAAAGACTCGATCATTCTTCTCCTTCTTCATTTGCTCCTCTTCTTCTGCTGCCGCCTTGTCAGCTCGCTCTTCGGCTTCCTTTGCTTCCTGTGCTTCCTGTCTAGCTCGTGCTGCTTCCTGTCTGACTTTCAATTCTTCTCTCTGGGCTCCCAGAATATCATCTTGCGCAAGGCAAACGAGACAGTTGCTGGGGTCAACCCAACTAACGTTGTCGCTGATCGCGGGAAGAATGTTGCACGAGTTGTGTCTCTTCTTTCCTGTGCACTGACGGTCCACGCGGATGGTGTTTTCAAGAACTTCGTGGCAACCCTGGCAGCGGGTGAGGAATCGGGACATCCAGCACATCGTGGGGGAGGTTGAGCTGTGCTTAGCGGTTGTGATGTTGATGGTGGATCAGATCGGGAAGGTCGAATGCTGAGTGTTGTTAAGGGACGATGTTTCTGAAGAGGAAGAGATTGAGAATTTATATGATTTGAAATGTGCAGTGATTAAGAGATCGTGTGTGTGACGAACACTTGTTCGAGGCCGCTGTTCTTGTTCTCGTTTGGTGAAACAATTGAACACTTGAACAATGGAGCAAACGCCATGCGAGCGACGAGTTGTTCGCGTTTGCACTTTTCGAGTTATTCATCTCAGGTACCCAATTGTTCCAGGTTTGTGGTTCAAACGTGTGAAATGCATCTGCTCAGTCAATTCACAGAAGAAGCTGGAATTGACGATCAGTTGTTCAAGGGACATCTTTTGCCCTGTAAATAGCCATTGTCGCGTAGCCCGAATCTATTGTTCGCGTTTAAAGGCCTACTACCGATGGCTATCCAAACAATAGAACAAAAAGACAGCCTCTTTTGTTTATCCACATTCACACAGGCGGGGAAGAAGGTCTCAAGATGCAATAGGCTGTCTAATTGCCAGGCCACCAGGTGTGAGGCTGTCGAATGGGTGCCCACCAACGAGTCTGTCCATATTTGTATTCAGAGGCAATCGACAAAGAGTATTTACGTGGAGCGCGTCTTTTCTTCATCGATATAGGTCATTATACATGTTGGAATCGTATGGCAAAGTCATTCAACTCATCCTACGATCACAATTTGATTGGGGCTTGTTCTGGCAATGGCGTCGCAGCACGTTAGAAACAGCATAAACAACATGTAAGATGTATTCCCTGTTATTCTACCCATCCTCTACCATGAGATCCGTCACGAAAGCTCACATAACACTTCCCCTCAAAGAAAATATGCTACACTCCAATGGTCTATTTGCAGCGAAGTCAGCGTCCAAAGGTCAGGGCACAGAAATTGAAGGACATACCTATTCGGTTGGCTCAACACAGCAGCATCTCTTTCGGCCCCAGCCGCAACCCTGCATATACTGAAAGCCGCCGTATCCATCGCAGTGATACTCGCATTGGCCCGAGTTGGTCCAACCGCACTCTCCAGGATGGTTGCAAACCTCACGGCTAGACAGGAGCTCAGAGGTATCGGGGAAAGGGCTTGCGAGAGCACCACAGGCGAGAAGGGTAACAAGATAGGCAACAGAAGTCTTCATCTTGACTCTTGAAGGTACTTTGATGATTGGCTTTGAGTAGATTGAGAACTTAGAGAAGAAAGGTAATCAGAAGATGGTGTTCTAGGTGAAGAGTGATGGAGATGAAGATTTTGATGAGAGTAGGATAGGGCTAGATATTTATACACAGAGGAATCGATGGCCAGGACATCGCACGAGGAAGACCAGTCATACTTACCTCAAGTAATGCAGAGACTACTTTCAATGATCGAAACTACTTGAGCTATACATAGAACACTTCAACTGCCGTTGAGGTCATGGCAAGAGGGTAGAGACAACAAGGGATGAAGCTGAAAGCCAGCTTCCAATTGGTTTAAGTGACGATCTAGACTTGAGCAGGATGCGCCTCGCTCTCATCGGTTTAACGTATTTCTCGGACCCTCGCGCTGATCACTATGCAGCTTGTCTCGCCTTCTCTCTAAGGCAAAGTCCTACGTGTCGGCAATTAGAACTAGGCACTGCATGCTTAGATCATAGACTAGGCACTGCATAGTAATGGTCTCTATATTTGTCTGTCCAATTGGTGTTGAAGCCCCAGACAGTGACGATCCCTCAATTGAGTTGTCCCGTCTTACAGCGTACAAGATTGAACCGTTTTATGTACCAACGGCCAATCAGACATTTCAGCACTCTTTGAGTTCCCTATCTATTTTAAATCTGAAACGAGCTGAACGTTCTGTCCAATCGCTTTTTCTGAGAGCATTAGCTCAGTGGTCTACCTGAATGGCCGATGCATGAAACAACGTCACTATCCTCTGCCGATCGCCCGCCTCTTTCGCAATCTACACTGCAATGTTTCGGACCATCGCCGGTACGAGCAATGCGAGCCAATTCATAGGCCAAGTCGGAGGCTTAATACCCCGTATTACAACGGACTTCCGTAAAAAGAAATGCTCTAATTCAACGTCCTCAATTTGAACGATAGTCCCTTGTCTGCTGTCTTAGCTTCGAGGGTGGCGCAGCAAAGTTGAGATGAGGGGAGGTTAAAAATAAGCATCACCAATGACCTCGCGCCCAGCTACCAATGGTCGGAAAAGGCACAGAGTATAAATAGAACACCCGCTTGCTCGTGATGGTTTACAATTTCTTGCAATAGCAGTATATTAACCCTTATCAATCTCTTACAATGAAATTGAGCACATCTCTTCTCTTACTCTTTGCTGGCATCTCGATTGCCAATTCTCTTGATCCGCTGAACCCACGTGAAGCAGTCAACGATGAGCCTAGCAAGCTTGGGAAGCGCAGAGGCTGTAGTGGCGATCGACTAAACACAGATGAATGCCAGGGAAGAAGGATTAGAGCCTTCAACTCTTTTCACAATTGGTAAGAGCACCTCGTGTTATGTTCCGATGGTCTGCTGCGTGTTGGATAGCTGACAGAGCAAACGCAGCCAATCCGCTGGTGGCCATTGTTGCGCTCGTGAGAGGACGCGCGAATACGGGCTTGACGTGAGAAAGGGAGGTTCGCGTGAGGACTGCGGGTATTGTTACACTGGTTATTGCAAATCGGTATAACATGGAGTCAACGCTGGATTTATCGAGTCACCTGTAACCTTGAACCAAATTGATAGCGGCGTTTCAGTAACAAAATGAAATATTAACTATGAATATTATAAAAGTGTTGTGGTATCATACAATTTCAGCGTCGTCTCTCATCCAACTATAAACACCCCTCACATTATTTACATTCATGCCATGCTCCGATTACTCGTTGTGCATGGTACCAGCCTGTTCCTCCTTCTTATGTCCGTGACCACCGTCGGTAACACCAGAGGGTCGAGCCAACGTCTCATCATCACTTGATCCAACTGGAGGTGCGGTCTCAAGGTCGGTACCAGCCTGCTTGCGAATCCTCGACATTTCCTCAGGTGGCGGTGGCACCCACTTAGCACTCTTGATGGGATTGACCTTCTCGAGGTACATGGTATCAATCTCCTCAAGAGTACGACCCTGTCCCTCAATGACAAAGAAGTAAACGAGTAGTCCACCGAGAACGTTGCAGCCAGCAAAGACGTAACCGTAGCGGAAGTCAATATCACCAGTGATGAAAGGCGTGAAGAAGGCCAGAAGGAAGTTCCAGAGCCAGTTGCTGGCAGTGGACAAAGCCATACCCTTAGCACGGTATCGCGAAGGGAAAATCTCGGCCATGATGGTCCAAATCATAGGTCCCCAAGTAGTTGCAAAGCCGAGAATGAAAAGACAGGCAAAAACAATCATGGCAACGCCTGCGCCTTGAGTATTCTGAGGAGTTGTGCGATCAAGCGAAAAGTGTCCGACTGAGGCGAAAATGAGGAAACAGATAAACATCCAAATACTTCCAGCAACAAGAGACTTGCGTCGACCGTAGTGCTCGACTATGTAAAGACCGATGAATGTGACGAGGAAGTTGATGGTGTTGAGAATGATCTGGGTCTTGTAGCTATTGATCGAGACAGACTGGAAGATGGTTGTGCCGTAGTAGAAGAAGTAGTTGGCACCAGTGAGCTGCTGGAACATCTGAAGCGACATACCGATGAAGATACGGTATGCCATGCGAGGAGCCTTGAACATGTTGACGAATTCTGTAACGGGGTTTTGCTTGATCTGGCTCTCAGCTCGCAGCTTAGACTCAATCTCCTCCATCTGAGTGTGGATGGCCCAGTGGTTAGGAGTGGCGCCATAAACCTTGCATAGGGTGTCGCGAGCACGGTCGATTTTTCCTCTACGGTAGTCGAATCGAGGAGTGTCGGGCAGAAACAAGATACCAATGCCCAGAATTAGGGTGAAAACCCAACCGAGGCCAATAACAATGCGCCAGGATGCGGAGCTGTTTGGCTGGTGGGTGACGGTGCCGTAATTGAAGCAAGCAGCTAGGAAAATTCCCATAGTCTATAGAACAGTTAGTGAATCGCTCTTGACTATGGCAAAATGATTGCTCGGGGTACACGTGATGCGTGGGTCCCCTCACGTGAGGATCTACCGCATCGGGAAATCGTCCAAAAGAGGAAACTCGGCATTGGGCCGATTCAAAACACCATGCAGGAGATAAACTTACAATAAACAATTGATAACAACAAACCATGGCACCTCGAATCCATGGAGGCGCGGTTTCTGCTTGATACATTGGGACGAGAAGAGACAAAGCGCCTACTCCCAATCCGGCGACCCATCGGCCCATCATGATCTGAATCCAGTCGCGGTTAGACGAGATCTGAATAATAAAGCCAATGGCAATCATCCAGGTCCATCCTGAGATACTGTACTTGCGGCCGATGCGGTCTGAGATGGGTGCAGCAATCAAGGCTCCAATAAGGGTACCGATGGAGAGAAGTGCGACAATAAGACCAGAGCGAACAGTGCTGAATTTTGCGGTTCCATCACTGTGATGCTGGGCAAAGCGATCGAGAAAGTCGGGCATTTCAAGGAAGCCTGAGATTTGGCCGGTATCGTAGCCGAAACTAAATGTCTATTAATCGAGCCGTTCTCACTAAATGATGGGAGCTGCAGCTTACAGAAGACCACCCATGGAAACAAAGGTAGCCAGCAAAAAGGATCGTCCCGTAATGCGAGGCAAAGGCGAGTAGTCGAGTCCAGCTAGAGACCGACGCGCACCGGCCTCTTTGCCCTTCTCCGAGTTGGGATTCTGGTCATCGAAATGAACAGTGAGGAATGACGGCGCCATGATGGGCAACGAGGCTATCGTAAGCCAAATGGTACCAGAGAGTTATAAGATTGGTCAGTTACTCTTGACAATAATTGATTGTGGTTGTGTTCACATGAGCAGAGGATGAAGAATAAATCCAACTCAATGACTTTGAGTGATCATGACGTTATATACTGTTTGCTACTCTTGTACCTACACTTCCAAACTCGTGAATTAACAGTGATGTCAGGCGCTGTCAGGCGTCCAATGAGCCGCAACCTCCGAGGGGCCCAGTGTTGTGAGGGTCTCGAGACCATGAAATCGGTCCGTCCCAGTCATTTGTGGGGGTGGGAAAAGCTGGAGGTCAATTCGCGACAAGGTTCTTTGTCCCTCCACGGGGTTTCAAAGCTGGGGAAGTATCCGAGCTTCCCACGGGGGAGCTCTGAGCGTTGGAATACAGCGCAATTTGGGGAGGGAAAACGCTGTATGACGATGAGGCGTAGGAGGAATGTGATGGGCTACACAATGCGGGGATAGGGTTGGATTGTGAATTGATTCAATGGCTGATACGCTGCTTGATTGTTGTTTGATAGGTTGGCATGTCCCAGTGATGGTTTGGTGTTGGGGATGACAGGCCAGACTGCAGCAGTGTTTGTAGCGGCTGAGTGCTGGAGTACAGGTACGTAGGGTACCTGTGACTGCTAATCCTTGCCAACAGTCTGATTGTGGTCAACCAAAGGTCCTTGATGACGACACCCGAGAGATCCGGACAAAGAATGATGGATTGGACGTGACGCGGATACGATACGCTCTGGGTCGATGACAATGAGTTCTTTCTCGAGGAATTCATTTTGAAGAAAAGACTCAATGATCTGTTGGATTAACGCGGATTGCTGAGTAGATAATATCTGGGGTTTATAATTTCACAGTCCTCCAGATTCCCTCAATAAACCCCAGGTTTCCACCTCCATCGCCCAGACATCGCAACATCTTGGGTTCGATCGCTGCCAAGGCATATTGCCGATCCGCCGAAGGATTTTTACTGCACTTTTGGTACAAACCTTGGCATACGCCGGCAGCGCGAAGCAATGACGCGACATCAACTGTCGATCCATCACCAACAGAGACATTCCACCGGTACCTTACCAAGAACGATTTACCCACTTCTTGCTTCTTGGTGAGCTTCTTTTTTCTCTTGACATGTTGAGCCAAGATCCGAACGGCCCTGCCTCGGCCGAAAAGGTAATCAATTTGCATGTTCTCCAGACCCGCACGTTTATCCCCGGACTTCTTTTCCGTCCCGTGCGCATGCGCGTTTGTCAACGAGAACGGGGACACGCTGGGCTGCATGTACCTTTCAGCCTCGGATGCCCGGTGAACATTCCCAGCGCCACGGCGTCATCGGGGATTTTTCCTTTGTGTTGATTCAACCACCCTTTTTTCGAGACACACAGAAACCAGTTTTGACAGGAAGCAAGGCGGAATTATGGTCTGATATTGAATGTTTAATTTGATCTTTTTTCTACCCAAGTCGTGATAGTCGTGAGCCACGTGGTTTTGAAGGGATGCACGTCGTGTTTAGATAAGCGGCATGTCACCGCGTTCAACATCCACGGTTGATCGTCGTGTTTCGTGCCCAACGTCTGCTCAACGAGTCAACGATGAGCTTGCACATGATATGTCATTTACGTAGTATTCGGAGGATTTCTGGATACCGCATTAGCGTAGGGCTCTTTCTTTGAAGGTGTGGAAATTCTTACGCTACATGGTCACGATGCGTTTTCGTGTTCGCCCATGTTGTCGCTTCAACATATGCCGAGCCTTCCGTCAACGTTCGTGGTCTGAGGAACTTCTACCCATAAGTGCTTTTTCCCGCGAAAACTAAATGTCATTAGCATTGGGGACCTGAGAAAAGGGCCGACATTGATCATGGGGTGTTGACATGATCGGAGCATATGGTAACGTTAAAATTAGGCATCTATTAGCATTCTTGGGGTTAACGGAGATGTTACTTGTATCCATTCCAACCAGATGGTCCATGCGGTATCGTTGATGTTAGGATATCCCAACAGGTGGTCTAGTAATCGGGATTTACCTAACTTTAGGATAAGAATAGGGCATACTTTAGCCAAAGAATTGACCAAAGTGCGTGATTTATTGTATTACCTCTTCCTGAGTTCAGTGGAGTTCCGATCATCGCTGGACCACCTGCCCAAGTTCAACTACAGTCGCTTGAGATGCTGGCGAGCTTTCTAATTCACCGGGCAGAAGTCACAATTGGAATTTCCTAGACAAGCAAGGCTAGTTAATGTGAGTATGATGAATTATTCTACCAGTTCGGTCAGCAGTCGCCGTTTAGCGAATTGTTCTAATCTGTAGGGTAAACACAAAGCTACTGCTGGACTAAGCTGGTATGTATTACACTGACGTCACTGATAAGAAGTTATCGATAAGAATCTTATCTAACATAGGTGGTTCATAGCTAGATGTTATATTTTCAATTAACAAATAAAGAACGAAGTTAGTATTAGTTACTCGCCTATAATATTCGCGAGTTTCCAAAGATCTCACGTCGTGGCCCTATGAAAGACTGCTCAGCAGTACCCAGCTCTGGAAGGGTCTTCGCCTCATTCTTCAACAAGGAAAAAAAAAAAAAACTTGAACACAAATGAACTCATGCATCTATATTGAAAGCACGCTGCTATACTGAATTCCCCCTGAGATACCATCTGAAACGCTCTTATTTCTTCTGGTCCTTCAACTCCCCACGCTCCCTCACAACACTGGCAACTTCATCACCAGTCTCTGTCTTCAAATTCTCAAAACCCTTGATAATCCCTTCTCTATCACCCTTGCCCATCTCCTGACTCATCTTGAACTTGCCCTCCAATTTCGTCACCTCGATCTCGATTCCGATGATGTTTCTCTTTAGCAGGTCGACATACTTCTCGGGAGCATCTGTGACCTTCCACTGCGAAGGATTGTCTCCACCAGTATATCCCATGGTGTTCCTTTCGTTATGATCTGTGAGATCGGAGATAGCTTTGCCGAGGAAGGTTGATGTCTCGTCGTTGTTCTCGTAGTAGATGCGTGCCTTTCCATACACTTGTGCCGCAGCGTAGTTCCATGTTGGCACGACTTTGCCTGTGTCAGGCTTCGTCTCGGTATAGAACTTCGGTGTAACATAGTGATGCGCGGGTCTGGTGAAAATCACTAAGACCTCTTCTTCAAGAAAGTTGTTCAAGGAGGGGTTTGAGGAGCAGTGTTCCATCATGGTCTTGCTCTGTGGGTTTTGTCGTGCAAGATGTCCTCGTAGTCGACCAAGTTCCGTCTCGCTGGATTCATCTTGGACGTCCAAAAGGAAGGGGATGTGACTGCTTTGGAGAAAAGAGTATGTCGGGGACTTGATGCCGGTTGTGAGCATTCCAAGCGGGTTCTCGAAGATGAGACGGCGAAGAACGCGGAGATCTGCTTCGGCGTGAGCGGCTCGAATGTACATGGTTGCGTAGATGTGAATGGGAACTGTTTGGAGGATTGATGTTGACAATTGAGAGTAAGGAACCCGTAAATATAATTGTTTTCGGAAGGTATTGCTATCGATGTATTAAATGTGCCGAATAAATGCGCAGCGGAATCGGCGGGCCGCCACCAAATTGACATACCCCGAGAAAGACGATCGCTTGGACCGGGCCGGTCTTGCTGGACAAATCACGGTCCAGTCATTCTAAGCACGATCTAGAACGAATCGGTGACAAGAAATTGGTCATTGGTCCTTGAGAACAGCGCTATCGGATTCCCCGCTCGTTTAATATTGCTGTTTTGGGTATTGCCTTACAGGCTACGGACGAGTACCGAAACGTTTATTCCACAGTCGTGATAAGCTGCTTTGACAGCCTGAGCTCTACACTCCATAAGTGCGCAGAGACTTTAATTCCATTTGACGAAACCTTTGTCTCAAGTTAGTAAGCTCTTTCGAAAGATGAAGACCGATTGGCACGATATCTTTCTCTTTCATGAGCTGAAAGAAATTCGTTACGATATCTTTCACCTGGAATTTCTGGAAAGTGTGGGATATCGCTCGCTCGAGATAGCGGATTGAATGCATTGGCGATAGATGCGTGAGGTCGTGATCTGTTGATGGTGTTCAATGAGAACGATAACATGTTGGTAGAAGTCGTTTTAGACGTTGTGTCTCCATGCTTTCTCGTCCTTTGTAAAGTCCAACCAGCCCATATTCCGACGACAATGAGAGTCAGAGGTATGCTGATGGCCCAATAGAGTGCTTGGGATGGATTGGCCGAGCTTACTCCCGGAGTCGCGAACAATGCCTTTGTTTGATGAGCATTTCTTCAAACTTGAACGTGACTGAATGCGTAAACATACCGCGATGAAGGTAGCCGGGAGGAAAGTCATTGTTAGAATCGCGATTGACTTCATACTTGAGCTGTCCATTTGAGTATTCATAGCAACTTGTCGCGAAGATTCTGCAAGCTCTTGGTTGATTTTATTGCTCATGTGCGCGAGATAGTTGTTGATCTGGTCTGAATCAGCTGTTGCTAGTATACTAGACTTGTTCTATTTGGTTTCATACCGCCTCGACTTGGATTCTTGAGCGTTCTAGTAAATGTTTAGCCGAATGATATGAAGAGTCAGCTCTCTGCGAGACTAGAGTGAGATGCTCTCGCAGTAAGCGACCTTGTTTGATCAGATGTTCGTCGTCATGCTGGACATGGCTCTCGGCATAGCGTTCTAGGAAGGAATCCACTGCTGCTACCATGGCTATCCCTCTGGGCACATACGTGGCCCATGCAATAGCGAGTTGGGTCCCGCTGATAGCTTTTCGGCTTAGCTCTGGATCATCGCAACTGCCCGTAGGTTGGATTGCTCCAGAAGGATCCATGAGGTCGATTCCTGTTTGTCCGCTAGCTCGCTCAACGTCAAACACAAGCTTCCACGTTGAATTGATCTGACGGTGCAAAGTGTTTTCGTAGAGGCTGCAAAGCATAATAGGCATGGCAACTGGGTGAGATGCCACAGGCGCAAGACGTTGGATCATGTCAGAGAGGTATGACGCCTGACACCAATGGCGACAGAGTAATAGAACGTCGGTACTTTTCTCGCTGACGGAATGGGACATTGACATTGATGCATCCATGCCCACAAGGTCCGAGCCTGGAAATTTCATGATCAATCCTATGTTACTGTTAACTCGGAATTCATTAATGACCATCATTGCTAAGTCACCTATCCTGTCAGATCTATCGCCTTTGGGTTGTTCTTCCTTAGGATGAGTGGCCTCGGGAAAGAATGTTTGGAAACTTGAATGTCCGTGGAGCCATGAATCCTTCGAAAGCAACGTGCTCGTCGCCCGATCCAGATGAAATTTTGCACAAAGCAATCTGAGGTCTTCGCGGCTGAATGGAGATCTCCAAGGTTGGTATGATTGTGGAAGAGGAAATTCTCGTATGTTATGAGATTCCGAACATGGTCCCTGCTGATCGCAACCAGCTAAACTGCGTGAAAATTCCTGAGCTGGCTTGCTTGGGTTTGCATGTTGTTGGAAAGATAAGGCTTACAGAATCTTGAGACTGCCACATCTCTTACCAGAAGTTACCGAATTCGTGGATTCATTCGTGGGCTGAATGCATTAGCAAGAGCACGACGTCGTGAGCATGCACAAACCTCAGCAGCCCAAGCCCGAAATTCGGCTGGCTGAAAGACCTTCTTCAAAACCCGGGATGGTTCATTCTGAAGCGACTCAGTAGACAACTCGAGGATAAGTATGTATTAAGATAATGTGAATCCCACCTCAAAGTTGATGACTTCGATAAACTCTACAGTAGAGTCGACAAACTCGTCATTCGATAGAAAGTTGGCCCTCTCTTCCCAATTGTAGAATAAATCGGGATCTAGTATCGACATTTCGTAGCGACTACAAGAACAATCATGCGTTAAAACTAGATTGTAGAAGGTACCCACCTGTCTGAGATGCCTGTCCGAGATGATGGCTTGATAGGAGGGGTTAGTATATTAAAAGACACGGCGGTGTTAGGCGTTGGCTCTATGGGGTTGCATGAGTTGCGAAACGGCGAGTTAACCACGCAAGACAGACACGTAAATGCCGGGAGGTTAACCGCAAATAGGTCAAGGTCCAGGAACAATTTAATTTAAGGACAGAGGTCAAGTTTCACAGTAGCTGCTATTTCAAGGCTTCCATATTTTGCAAGCAGCCAATCATTAGGCAGCTATGACATGCAGTTTCTTGTGCGGCTGCACTACAGACCAAGAGTGTCTTCCCCAACCTTTCACTTATGACGTATTCCATACAAAGAGCGTCAAACAGCTCACTGATATATGTCCTGGCCTCGCGATAGATATAAGATTTGATTGGCTCTCTGTTGTCAGGCTGGCGAACCTGGTTTCCTCTGAGCCTGGACTTTTCATCTATATCGGGAGCATAGGATTACCTTGCATCCAGTATGACTTTTCCAGTATGCATCTTTGTATTATATTTGAAACTATTCTTTATTTTGAAAAGCCAAGTCTCAAGCTAGAAACAAAAGGAGTATAACTTAGCTGGCTCCTCTATTGGCTTTCTCATAGGGTTGAAGATCAACCGGGCAAACAGTGCCCTTCGCAGGCAAAGTTCCATTGACAAAGTACGTCGCGATCGTCGACTCTGCGCACTTGGACCGGCCTGCTAAAGTCGTATGGCCGTAAATCTGAACCTCCAGTACTACACTATCATCGAAGATAGCGCTAGTATTATGCGCGCACTTCAACGGAGTCTGGGCGTCGAGAGTGTTACCAACTATCAATAACGGGTACGACGTCTTGATGTCCTCCCATGGCCCCTCATATCGTTCCTTGGCATCAAATTTCCATTGTGACAGCAACAAGGACAGTGCGGCAGCAGGTGGGCCACCAAGTCTGCTAAGTCTTTCCTGCTTAGCGATAGTAGCTGACAACTCATTGCGGCTCTTGGCCCGGGTGAAACGGTCCGAGCCACGGATACCGAGGAGTCTTACAAGGTCGAAAATCCCAGAAACTATGTCCTCTTTGCTTGAGGGCAAGAGTTCCGAAAAGATATTCGAAAATTCTTCACTGTCCGTTTGCTTCTTGATGAGCAGATCTACAGCTGTCGCCAACGGTGGCCATGAATAAATTGTACGGAGAGAGTTCAACAACAAAGTTGTGAAAGCTCCGTGGTTCAGAATGAAAGACCTTTCTTTACTTTTGATGGCTAGCGGGTTCTCTTTGAGCTCATCGATCAGGTTCCAGACGTCTCTTTCGAGCACAGCACTGTCGTTGTATGTTGCTGCCAAGGAACAGCGACTAGCACCTGCCTCGATGCATTTTGACCACATATTCGAGAATGCTGTATCAGAATCGGTCAACGGTTCGATTTCTCTGTTTGGAGGTGGTTAATTCAGCTTCTGCGGAATGAGCGCATCTAATTAAACTCACCCGTAGCCGTAGTAATACTCGTGGATATTTTGGTTGCCATCCAGAACAACTTTATCGATGCGATCAGGAAACATGGCCGAGACCGTTGCACCCAAAGTCGTACCGTAGGAGAAGCCTTCAGTCGCACTCAGTCAGTATTTGTATTACCCCCTTACGTGATAGAAAACTTACCCCAATAGCGAAGCTTGCCATCCTCCTCTAGAGCATCAACAACGCTCATCAAGTCCCGGGCACTAAACGCAGTGCCAATCAGGTCACCTACGCCCTGCCCATGGTGCCAACACTGGCTTGAAATGGCGTCGCCAAATGCCCAGTTTTGCCCTGCAGATTGGTTGTTTGCGTTACTTAATCGGAGATGAGACAACAATTCGGTGAGTTGCAGAGGATTATTCGAGCAGTTGAATGGAATTGTGTTTCCAGTGCCTCTGGGGTCAAAAGCAACCAAGTCATAGATTCCACCTGTTGACCTAGGGACGGTGATAAGCAGGATAAATGACACTTGTTATAGAGGGGAATACGTACCGGAGCAATCTCTTGGCATTGGACAACAGGACATCACGCATTTCCAGTCCTGGTCCTCCGAAGTTGACTTGGATACTTCCCTTTGATGGTTGCTGTGGCGCTGAGACCTTGATGAGCTGGAGCTCAATCACGCCATTCTGGGGTTCAGTCCAATCCAGAGGGACTTTGTGTGAGGTGCACGAGTATGGCAATGAACTGTTGAAAAAAATGTCGTTGCATTTCCCCCATTTTAAGCCGCGCCTCATCAATGAAGCCGCCTCGCCCAAACAGGCCAAAAGAAGAAGAAGTAGAAAATGTGGCATGGTATAAATTTGAAATTGTCGAAGAAGTTGTCAGTCAAGGCAGAGGTAGGTTGTATGCTGATATGAGGGGAAACTTCTTCGGTATTTCACGTCCTTTGAGCGATCTAGACAAGACCAGATATATATAGTAAAAAGAGGAAGTAGTCCTACGTGTTCAAATTTGATGTTTGTGTATTTTGACTTCCTAAATTCTCAGCGCTGCAGACTCCCGCGAAACCTTCCTCCAACTCACTCCGACAGCCAGATTCACTTTCGTTATAGAAGGCACAAACACAGCCCCTTATCCTTGTTGAACTGGATTGTTCAATAGAGGAAAAGCAGGCAGGCTTTTATATCCAGAGGACGGTGTTATATATATGGCAACAACCCTGCTGCGCTGGAGCATGGAAGGCAATTGTGTGAGCATTAGGTTATAGCATGTCCCAGAAAGTAAAGGGAAAAACTGTGTTCTTTGTAAAGCCGGTATCTTATACTTTAGGAGGTTGCAGAGCATAATTCATCTAGAAAATAGTCGTTGCTACGGGAACATAAAGACACGTTAGAATAAGTCGTACGATTAGTATGTCAATGCTATTCAGTCAGGTTGAGCGCTTCTCATGGCGTGATTCTTGTTTTGAGCCAAGGTTGAACGCAATTCCTCACATCAATCTAAGTAGTCCTGACCGGATTGCTGATGTAGAAGTGGGCGGCTCGATCAGCTTGGTTGCCGAGAACGGTTTGAATTGGTGTGACCGTCTTGACTCAGGCGTGCTTGTTGTTGTTGAGCTGGATCGTCGAGGGAAAAAGAGCAGGCTTTTATAAGCCTTGAAGGAGGGAAGAAGAGTCATATTGAGGGATAGGATTTCTTGCTATGCAGCTTGAAACCTTGATTTTAGTAACTGTGCGCATAAGGTTATTATGCTCGAGATGCGAAAAATAAAATGTGTTCTTTGCAAAGGTTAAAGGCAGGCCCGAATACCTTATTTGAGGCCAACAGCACTGTCAAGTACTAAGTAGTCCGAGGCACAAGCAGTGACGTTTGTGAAACCAATTCAACAAACATCTTACCTTTCATGTCTACAGATTCTGTAGCAAGTGATATGGCGGAGATAGTCGACCAGGTTGACATACTACGCAGGAATACAACAGGAGAACGAGGAAGTAAGGAGGATCCACCGCGAGTTCAATACTTTGGTCCATCATATGGCACCGTCCTAGGTTAATACTTCGCTTTCATGTTCCCGGAGCTCATAGGATGTATTGTTTTGGACATCGATATTGGATGAACGCGGTTTGTTATCCTGTTGACCCTGTTTCTAGTCATATCTAAATTATTCGCTGAAACGAGAAACTTGGTTTACTGACACAGGAGCCTCGCTCAACGACTTCTATCAGGCTTGCTTCGCTTCATAGACCTGTGCGCTCAGAAGACCAGCCGACTCTGGTTGGGTGGATATTAAGTGCCGCGTATATGAGCTTCTTGACGAATTGGGCAGCACGCCTAGCCCTATCATTTGCAATGGCCAACATACTATCCTGCCTCTGAACACTTGAGGAATCAAATTCTTCTCGCCTTCTACCTCATTCAATTGACCTTTGACGACCTGGCCAGTTAGTTGAACCATTCCGTCAATGGAAACTATTCATCTCAACTACCTCTCAGGGAGCACATTCTGCGGATCGCCCAGCGAACATGTGATCAATATACTTGGATCCAAGACGCTTACACCTCCAGGGCTTGCCTGGGTGCCGATGAATCGGCCAGAAATCGAGGTACCGAATAATGCAGCACTATTTGGTACGATATGCACGAGCAACCCCTCGTTGGAGAACTTATTCGATTTTGTTGTCGCATGCGAAGGCCGACACACTCGTACAGCTTGAGACTGTAATGAGCCATCCACTATCCCAACACCACGAGAGAATGTGACTCGCGGATATTCAGCAGCTCCAATATTGTTTTTGTCTAGACGCCACGACCCAGAATCACCGCTCATACTTCATTCTTGAGCAGCCCTGTCTTGTGAGCGACGACGTGGGGGACCCGGGTAGAACGGATTTGTTTCAGTGGATGTTTAGCGGATGCGCCCCATAATCACCCACAGTTTCACAAGTAGTAAAATCTTCGCCCGTATAGGATTGCTGTTCTGGGCATCGCGTCACTTCTTGGCTGGGACACCTTGTCCCAGGAAATAACAACGAGTTATTGTCAGCAAGATCAATGGTGACAGTGAAATGTTTGCCTTGGAAGTGCTTACTTCATGTATTGTCTAACTGCCCGTCTAATTCGTTATCATCAAATCCCAATATCTAGTTAACGCCAATCCACCACAAGTTTAATAGTCTACAAAACCTTCAACATAATCTCGTCGGTCTGCACCACCGACCCAATAGTAAAATCATGATCACCGACCTTTTTATATCCCCATTTCTCATACGCCCTAATCGCCCTTGGATTCTCTTCCCACACACCCAGCCAGAGATTCTTGAATCCCTGTTCTCGTGCCATAGTCTCAATCGCCTTCTCCAGAGACCGCCCGACGCCAGCTCCGTGGGCAGAAGGATGTACGTAGATGCGCTGTAGTTCGACCGTCTTTTCTTCATTTTCAACACACGGCTCGCTGCTACCTCGCGTGAGGTATGCGAAACCCAAGACTTCATCCTGGTCGTTGATGGACACGATCACATCTTTATTTTCGTCTTGGATGTCTTTAATGATTGACGCTTCCGTGTACGACTCTTCCAAAAAGGCGTCTAGTTCGTGCGGCTCAACAGAGTGGCCGAATGTGACTGTGAAGACATGAGCGCCGAGTTTTGCGATGAGGCCGGCATCGGCGAGTGTTGCAAAGCGGATGCTACCCGGCTTGTTGGAGCCAGAAGCCGGTTGTGATTCTTTGGCCGTCATTTGATGTGGTTGGTTGAGAATGGAGAAGTGAGGTTGAGTAACGAATATGTTACGTGGTCGCACAAGTGAGAAGGGAATGCGGGTGTAGAAATGGGTCGCTTGATGTGTGAACAGCACAATCTGGCTTAGTCGAGGCGGGCTGAAATACTTGAGTCGTTCAAATAGGAAGGTAAAACAAACCCTGCAGTCTGTAAGAGCATTTGCAGAATTCATCTTGCAAGAGAGAGGGTGTATGTAGGGGGAGGTGGTTTAAATAATAAGGAACTTAGTCATAAAGAGATTTTTAGCTCTAAAGGGGCTTCTTATA
>JABEXW010000860.1:0-37375 GCA_013266185.1 Fusarium sarcochroum
TTCCGCCGCTATTCGGCGTTTTAGCGGTAACAGAGCCGCTGGCGGAGGTTTTTGAGTCATGCGAGGCTCCGAATGTCGAGCGAGCCATTCATTATCTGCTGGATCATCGGTAAATGGTCCGATGCAATTTTCAATACGTCCGACATGCGATGAACTTCAAAGTAACCTAAGCCCGATGACATTACATTGTTTAGCTGGATTTTGTGATTGGGTTTGGTATAAGATTGACTATTTGATATGTGTTGTTTACAACCAACGTATGTAAGTTGCAGACCATCATCGGTTTAGGTTCCGTAGGACTACGATACACAAAACAACATTCAGAAAAACCCACGAAAACAACCCGACAAATGAATATATCGACAGAAAAATGTACTTTGTTGATTATATATAACACATGTCACCTGGCAACAAGTCATCGCCCACAAAATCAAAGTGTTATCTCCGCCCAGCTGGGCCTACCCTGCACATCATTCGGTTACACGCCATTGGTCAATCTCAGTAGCTTACTCATTTACCAAACTAAAAATTAACCTCCTCAACCAGGACTCGGATCCTGAGACCGAAGTTTGATAGCACAAGACTCTCAGACCTAATTAATAACGAGAAACTCGTTGGTTCTCATGATGGAAATGATGAATTGACCACTTGTACACGAACACAGACTGTATATCCTGTTTATTGACCAAGTGTTCCAGGTCACGATTTAATAGTTGATTGCTGTGATATTGCGAATGGACACTTGACAGAAGCTACTACTAGAAAGACCTGCATCTACATAGATAGTTGCTCCAAGATGTAGTCCAAAAGCACAATACAACATCTTCTCCTTCCGCCTTTCATCCCATCCTTGCCCCTTTGGCCTTGTTTGAGTGGCTTGTACGAACCACAGAGCCTCTCAAGTTCTAGACTCTAGTTGTCGGCCTTTGAGTACTGCTGAAACTCGTAGGCCTCTTACTTAGAAGCCTATTATTTGTTAGCTGTGGACAAGTTGTCGTGACTGGGGTTTCTCACCTCGTCGGAGCCCTTGGTCTCATTCTTGTTCTCCTTGTTCTCCTCGTCCTCCTCAGCCATAGGAGGAGGGGTATAGAAGGGGTACTCGGTAGGTTCAGTGTGCCCGGTGAGCTTCTCGTCATCGGTAAGTCGGACCTTGCCGGGCTTCTCATCCACCAGCTTGCTGATCTCCTGCATGAGTCCATTGAAGACAACAGACTCCTCAGACTTGCCAGACTCAGTCTGGTTGGGCTTCTGGACAGACTCTCGCGTCTTAGTCACCCACTCCTGGCCTTGGGAATAGTCAAGCGGTGTGTCGAGAGGATAGTGGTGGCCAGCGTCGTCAGCGTCGACGGAGACATTGGGGGGAAAGGACTCTGCATTGGCGTAATTGTCATAAAGAGCGAGAACGCTGCCCAGCTGAAGAGCAAGAGCAAGAGCAACAGTGGTGGACTTCATTGTGGAAGGGTTTGATGAATGAAGATAGTGTAGTAGTGAAAAAGGTAGAGTTGATGTGTCAGTTAGCTAAATGATCAGGTCAGATGAAGAGGAAGAGGCCTGTTTTATAGAGAAAAAAATCGTATTGAGTTTGAGAGATTTTCAACCCATTGATAAACTGTATCCCTCATTGCAGAAAATCTAACAAGGTTAAGGTGTTTCCATGTTATTTATGCCTTAGTATGCAGAGTAAGGCAAAATGACTTTTAAGCATTTGAGTTTGTTTCGGACAGAGTGTTCCATTACTGCAGGCACTGTACGCTGGATGATACCTAGGATAAAGATTCATCTGATACCCCATAGTGCGTCTCAGCTGCATGGTCCTCCGTGTTTCTCCTTCATTCTGAATGTTGTTCAAACTCATAAGGTTTGGTTGAAGTGTTTATTCGATGTCGGTGGCCATGGAAGTGACGTGGAAGCAGCATTAGGATTTGTATGCAATACACAGAACACTTGAATAACTTTCATCATGACGTGAGGGTAGAGAATGTGCTGGAAACAATATGACGATAAGGCTGCACGAGATGAAGTCCGGACCCTTCTTGTGTTGTTGAGTGTTTTGGTTAATACCAGTTCATGTGTTCATCTTCTAGGGCATTCCATAATTTCTAAGCATTGAACTGTATTGTCTTTGAACAAAGAAGCTGGCTGAAAACACCAATAGAACACGTACAACAGCGAACACGTTCTGCGCCCTCACTAAAGTTCACTTGCATGTTCTTGAACAAAGAAAATGTTCATCGCTAGTGACTGCCTAGCAGATAATACCACACTTCACTTTAAATACTAACTGCATTCCCTCCACCGTCTTATGGCCGCTATAGTGACTAGTCATTCATTGACTTGACCAACTGACACATCATATCGGTAGATACCAGACTTCAGCTTAAGAACCCCAAGCACCGAACAACGATCAGCACTCCCACGATGTGCTATCAAATGTCCCTATTCCAATGCCGTCACATGGTACGTATTCGAGTTCCATGCCTCAAGATCAAGGAACGCCGCGACTCGTGCCTTCGACCCCTTCTCGACTGGCTATACCCAGTCCAACCTTGCAGTGATCTGATAAAGAACATGCAGAGACCGGACTGTGCTTGCGAGAATTGTAGTGCCAAACCCGTCGAGCAATGGTCACTATACTCCAAGCAGCAGCCTGGACCGC
This sequence comes from Fusarium sarcochroum, assembly GCA_013266185.1. Classification (NCBI taxonomy): domain Eukaryota; kingdom Fungi; phylum Ascomycota; class Sordariomycetes; order Hypocreales; family Nectriaceae; genus Fusarium; species Fusarium sarcochroum. Next base: position 2,657 of record JABEXW010000860.1, read on the forward strand.
CAGCATCCGCAGACATCTCCCAGCAGGCCTAGGAGGTCTCGCGGGCATCAGCGATGCAAGAGCGGAGCCATTTCCCTCACTCTATCCCACCTACATGGAATGATAACCCGGACGCACAGCGCCAGAACACAGCGCAGAACAAATTCGACCAGCAGCGGGGAGATCTCGGTCTGCAGATGGCCCGAAATCGCCCAAATCAGCGACGACCGCATCCTTTAACAAAGCTGACGACGCCGTATCAACAAACTTTGCACCACAAACATCCAGACGAAGACTTGAATGGCAAAGCCCACACGGAAGTAGTAGAGCAAAGTTTGAACCAAGTCGCGGTCCGAAACAAACTTCTCGACCCCTTGACGTCCACACAAAAGCTTCAAAACCCTAGGACTGTCGATCTAGACCGCACAGCTCTCGCCCACGTTATCGAGGAGCAAGAGAACCGAGCTGATATGCGCATTCAGCAGGTTCCGGTGTATCAAGCCCGGATTCAGCCCCCCCTCCAACACTGCAACTCTGTAGAGTTACAGCTTTGCCATGTCGACGATGGCGAACCCGAAGCCAAAGACTAGGCTCGAGTTCGTCCACCAACGATCTCGCTGGGGTGAGTCTTTGTTGCGACAGTGGAGGACTAAAGTGAGAAGGTGAGATAGCAATAGACTGTGCGTTCCTGGATGGGTATCTCGTCGAACAAATGATGTGAATAGATGATTTTGCTGAATGCTCAATTGGTGACTGCTAATTTAATTGCAAATGACAACTCCATACACTCCAGGCGATGTTGAACCAGAAAATATGACTGGTCCATCTCCAGATCCTCCTCTCCATAAGTATGCATGCTGGTTTTGATGTGACTCTCAAGACAACCTAACGGCCGTGTAAGCAAACGAAACTGCTCTCAAGAACATTAAGTGCGCGAGAAAATAAAAGGGATGAGATCACCGAAGCTACCTTCCCCTCTCTGGTAGCGAAACACTATTGCTTTCTTTTCCCTCCACTGACTGCTCCAGGATCCTTAGTTGGATACCCCGTATTGACCATCGAATGTTGTTATCTGAGCTGTATAGAAATACAATTCAGGACGTGACTTGTCCCGATGCTGACGGTGGACAGGCTTATATGTACCAACTCCTTGTATCACCAATCACCCAAAGAATAAGCTCTGGTGTTCAGGGTTGATACAATAGGCCAAGTCGAGATGTGCTCTATTGAGCCTTGCCATTCTTGGCTCTGTACTTCTCAATCTCAATCTGAACCTTCTTGCTGACGCGAGATCGGAGTTCAGGTCGGTATCCAAACTTGAAGAGCACCTCGAGCCACACAAACATTGGTGCCAGGAAGATGGCCTGGATAAAGCTGTCAAGCAATGCAGGGGCACGTCCCTCATATTTACCATGGCCAATGAACTGGAAGAGCCAACAGACGATGTGTATAGCCAGGGCGCCCTGGAAGGTTGTGTCAGGGTTCAACTGGTGAAGATAGTTGACAAAAGCTGCACCGCTCATGCAGAAAATGGCCAAAAGGAAACCTGCAAAGGGCTCTAAAAGCAGGTAAAGCAGAGAGTAAAGGCCAGCACCAATGATACCAAGGTTGAGCTCCAGGTAAGGAAGCGTAAGCCAAGATGGCGTAGGGACGAGAGTGCCGCTGTATGTAGCCTGTAGATAACCGTAAGTAAGTGTGCTCGAACTAGGGTATTGAGGAAATGATGAGACGGACCAAGCAGAACCCAGAGATGAGGATAAGGGGAACGCAAACCATGTGAATGGCAATGTTAGCCGAGTTATGGTGGTAAGCACCATACTGAAGCGTTGTTAGCTTAATTTCATCAGATAGTGGAAAGAGTCTCGAGCCCCTTGATAGCTCAGGGAAGAAGCATATATCAGACTTACAAAAGTGAGGTGGTGTTCGAGATCCAGAGACATGGTGGACAGAGCAGAGTCTTGGCAGAGACGGTAGTTGAGGTGAATTGGAAGAATGACGCGAGTAAGAGGTAAGTTTATCGAGTTGGGATCAACTAGGTATACAAGCGACTGGATGTGGTCCGTGAGCGAACTATGCAGTCCTTGACGATTTCTGAGACTGCGGTTGTGGATCTCCAAAGCGAGGCAAGTCGATTGCACAATATTAAGAAAACCCTTGAGGCTGAAATTGGCGGCCTGTGGTGCGATGTTGAAATCGACCACAAGGTAGGAAAGATGCCTTGAATAAAGCAAGATAAGGTATTATGTTAAGGTAAGTAGCGTAGGTAGCGCAAGGTAACACAATCCAAGACAATCGAAGGTAAAACGGCCCCTTCTCGGAGAAGAACCGAGGCTTGATGATGGATTAGGAGTGGAGGGATGGCAGATGGATGGATATACGACAAGCGTGTGGGTGAATGCGTGAGAAGGCACCAGCAGCAATAAAGAGTGAGCAGAAGCGAATGAGCCAAGAAACCAGAGACGAGGGAAAAGAGGCAGTGGCTTTCCTTTCCTTTGCTACAGTGATGAGTTGTTCGTTCATGTGCTTTTTGCCAGCCTGTGCCCACTAGAGTTATGTACCAAATGGGCCTCTATTGGAACCTACCAGCTACCAAACCTGGCAGGACCCGCTTGAAGTGCACCGCCGCACCTGCCTGTGTGGGGCAAAGCCCGTACTTGAAAGCAGCCTCCTTTCCTTGATCCCCTGTCCGTTGTCTGTTCCAATGTTCCTTCTCCACTAGGTCGTGTGCTCATCTCCTTAACTTGGTGAACAGACCCTTCTCTATACGGTTCAGCCAAACAAAAGTGACTAACATATAAGGAGCTCGGCATTAAAACCATGTTATAGCACTGGTTCAATGTTTCCATTGCCCTTGTTCATTCCCCAGATTTAATACTTTCGTAAAAGGACAAGGTTTTGAGAGTGAAAGGCTTCCATTCGCTTGTCGGTTGGTGTCAATCAATCGTACCACATCCGGGATACTTCTGGAAGACGCCGGTTGCGAAGAGCCGAGACCTCCACTATCAACACCTCGTTTATTTACCAACTTGTTATCTGAATGGTAAGCTGTTTTCTTATTGTATTTTGCCGATATCGCTTCGAGATGATAGTGCAAACGAGCATATCTGGTATCAGATGTCAGTTCTTCAACTCTGTTTCATCCGAATTATTCTGAACCAGCCAGCCCCGGTTACAGCAACCTAGTGGTTGCTTTGTGATGCACGGAATGCATCATGCAAGTTTCCTAAAGTTTACACCAAAATATTAATTTCAATGGAGATAGCTTAATCAGTCGAGCAAGATTTAGATGTAGTTATCTTTTTACCCTGCCCTGGGCAGCCACACCTTGAACGCCGCATGTGGCTGGAGCTTGCGCAAACTCTGATTGGGCAGATTTCTATAGGCAGGCCTTGGGCCAGCTCAGCCTCGCGATCCATTGTCCAAACTTGAACTTCACTACGCAACCTTTCACCCAAGGAAAAATCAACCACATTTTGCGCCCGCGTCGAGAAGGCTAGCAGTCATATTCTGACTCGACACGCCAGGGCTTTCCCTCTTGTTACATTCTTTGAGCTTCGATCTCCTTCAACGAACGACACGCACCATCGCGGCGCGTGATTCGGCTTAATTCTGCACCATCGTCGCTATCCTCACAGCCATCGCACGCGCTTTCGCCCGACCCTGCGCCGTCGAACGACCCTGTAACTCTACTCAGTGGTAGATCTTGAGCCGAATCCTTGCTATACCTAACGACTGAACCTGTTTAAATACTGCTTCTCGAGTGCTCGACTATATCGCGGCGTCGCAAACATCCAACCAGCCTACGTAACACGGTTATCCGCTTGCCCAATATTTCTGCTTCTACTCATCCTCATTTTTCACCATGTTTTTTCTTTATAATTTGGAGCGCAAGGTCACCTTGCACCCTTCGTTTATGGGTCGCAATATGCACGACCTTGTGACGGGCAAGCTCCTCAAAGATGTTGAAGGCACATGCGCTGGCAGCTACTTTATCATCTCCATCATGGACGCCTTCGATATCTCGGAGGGTCGCATTCTTCCTGGACTCGGTATGGCCGAGTTCACAGTAGGATACCGAGCCGTGGTATGGCGGCCATTTAAGGGCGAGACGGTAAGGCTGCTGCTGCCGAGGATTAATGATCCCAGGAGTCTGACTTGAGGCAGGTCGACGCTGTCGTACACTCTATAAACCCTCAGGGGTTCTTTGCCAAAGCAGGGCCTCTGCAACTGTTTGTATCGGCACATGTACGTTATCCTGACAGCCGTGATGAGACTCGTTCTGACCGATATCATAGTTGATTCCCAGTGATGTCAAGTGGGATCCTAATGCGACACCACCTCAATTCACAAACAACGAGGACACCGTCATCGAGCCACAAACTCACGTTCGCGTGAAAATCATCGGTACCAGAACAGAGGTCGGAGAGATGTGGGCTATTGGCAGCATCAAGGAGGATTACTTGGGGTATGCCGGTGCCGCGTTTTATATCTTTCCCTTCAAATGGCTAACTTTGCTCGCAGATGTCTTCAAGCCTCCTAACCTGGAACATGGTATTGAATGAACTCGAACACGAGGATAATTGGAGCTTCTTTTAGCCGAGCGTCTGGTACAAACAACAGTCCGACGCAATAGAGGCCACTCACTCGTTGTTTATGACAACAAAAGGCTACCCGCGCGGAGATTTATGGGCTACTGTACTAAGAAAGGACAGAATTATATGATGAATCTATGACAAGGGATTCAAACCCGACGGGTCGGTAGTCGCAGCCGAGCATTGTCCACTCCTAGGCCCACCTGTTGCTCTTGGTATAATATGGTATCAAGATTAGCTGCGAGACTCGAACGTAAAGAACACAATTTGCTTAGTAGAAGTTTGGTGTTGTTTCTGTCATGATTCGGCAGCAAACGATTAGATAATTTTACGCAAGTTTATAACAGTTTGCAAATCAAAATAATAAAAACAGATACCCCAACACACGCCCAAGTCTTCAGCGCCCAGGTCATCGACGCCCTATGACATGACTCCTATCAGCGTCCAATTGCAAGCCGTAAATACATAGGCCTTGACTTCCTTAAGCAGATTGATCTCCCCCGCGAGACCCCGCAATCGAGGACTCCCCGCTTAGAGGACGGGGACCTCCGGGGAAGGGTCTCATATCCGATCTTATAAATTGGGGTTGAATACATATGTCGCCGAATGCATTGACTGTCTGAATTGTCGCTAATTAACATTGAGTTCAAAGACTTACATACAGACAAGATGAACAGAGTGTGGACATCAGCAACCCTCCGGTTACGACCGGCTTTCACGACTAACACGCTGCGACTACGAGGAGCAGCCAGGAACCTCTCTGTCATGCAAGCGTCTAATCGACTACGTACGGCACTCCAGGATGGTAAGAAGTCGTTTGGTGCATGGCAGATGTTTCCCGGGGCGAACGTGTCACGAGTATTGGCGAAATCTGGAGTTGATTGGGTTCTGGTGGACTGCGAACATGGAAACCTGGACGGTAAGGATTCTTCCACACTATGGCTGGAATGATGAAGAGGGATCCTGATATATACCCAGACGCTGCAATGCACGACGCTGTACCGGCAATCGCAGCTTTGGGTGTCTCGCCTATTGTGAGATTGCCTGATATGCAAGGATGGATGGTAAAACGTAAGTCTTCTCAAGGCATATCTGTGGTTGCGAATAGCAGGGTTAACATTTTCTAGGCGCACTCGATAGCGGAGCTCATGGTGTAAGGAGTCAGCAACTAAGAAAACAAGCTTCAAATTGCTGACTCTGATAAGATTGTCGTGCCGTTGCTGCGAACAGCTGAAGAGGCAAGACAACTCGTCCAGTCTGCCAAGTTTCCACCTCAGGGCCGACGAGGTTTCGGATCACCACTTGCTCCTGAACGATTCCACCCTGAACCCAGTTTCAGCGAGTACCTTCAACAAGCCAATGATTCTCTCTTGACGATCGTCCAGATTGAGACCAAGGAGGCACTCGAGTCTATTGATGAGATCGCTGCCGTGGAGGGCATAGATGCGTTATTCATCGGACCGTTTGACCTAGGTATATTATGCCCGAATTGTATAAACGGCCTCAAAAGTATTAATACACGATAGGAAACAACATTGGCCATCCTATTGTTGATGGAGTAATGGCCTCGGAACTAAAAGACGCCATCGCCAAGATCCTTTCTGCAAGCCAAAAAGCAGGCAAAAAGACTGGAGTGTACTGTACAGGGGGAGAGCAAGCCAAGGTCTATGCCGACCAAGGGTTTGACATGATGAACGTCGTGACCGATTATACATCGTTGGGCTTGGTGGCCAAAGAGCAGCTCAGCTTCGCTGACGGAAGCGCGGCTCCCACCAGAGGAAAGGGATATTAAAGGACGTTTAGGAAATAAATAAGGCACTAATTTTGCTCGGCCTTGTCCATCTGAGCTTCGACTTGCTCAACTGTGAATCTATGCATAAGCTTGATGGCCTTGCCGACCTTGCCAGGGTCTTCTTCAGGCGCCGTGGCCTTGCTGATGTGTATCTATAACACAGGTGAACAATAGTTGAGGACGGTTATACTCAAATTTCTACTTACCACGGGAACATCGAAATCATAAATATCTCTCCATTGCTTAGACTCGGGCTTTGGAAGGTCGACGTTGACTTCTGTATAAGCGAAGGGTCTCTTGTCCCAGACATCGGACAAGACATGCTTGGCTTGGTTGCAGAGGCCGCATGTTTCGCGAGTAAAGAAGGTTATTCTTATTGATTGTAAAAGGCGGCGAGTAGCAAACATGATGAAAGAGAGTATATGAGACCCAATAGCATTAGTGAGACAATTGGGCCAGTTCAATGGCTGAAGATCTGAAATGGATATTCTTCGAAAATGGTCTGAGAGCTCAAATGAAGCTCTTACCATTAGTGAATGCATGGATGCAACCCCGCATCGGAATAGGAAGGCGGTGAGATCACAGCTCTGTTCTCAGCATCGTCATCGCTTCCACGGCAGAGCTTGAATTCTAGAAGCTCCCACCCCACCAGAGTCCGAGATACCCAAATTCTCTACTTCCTCTAGCGTTGTCCAGATAACCTCTGAATCCTCAATTTAGTTTGTGGAGTAAGAACTGCGTACGACTAAACGAAATGGCTCAAAAGTGTGTCCATCAGGGTTGCGGTAAGGAGTTTACAGACGCTGATGAGAAGTGCGAGTACCACCCCGGTCCGCCCGTTTTCCACGAGGGGCAGAAAGGTAAGTTGATCAGGCAAAGTAAGCGTTGCCGTTGCACACCAGTACTGACCCGCCATGTAAAGGATGGAAGTGCTGCAAGCCTCGCGTTTTGACTTTCGATGAGTTTATGAACATCCCGCCTTGCACGACAGGCACCCACTCTACGACCGACAAGCCGCCTCAGCTCGAAGAGAAGCCTCAGCAGGACGACGCTGCCCTCGCTCAGAAGATCGATGCCCTCAACGCTGTCACTCCCTCGCGCACACCGGTTCCGACTGCTCAGCATGCTCCCACCCCGCCTCCACCGCCTCCGGAGTCGGAAGACGATGATCCCAGTCTCGAGATTGCTGACGGAGTTGGTTGCAAGAGAAGGGCATGCGGCGTAATCTATAAGAAGGGTAGCTCCAGAGATGAGGAAGAGTGTGTCCATCACCCGGGAGTCCCAATCTTTCATGAGGGAAGCAAGGGCTACTCGTGTTGTAAGCGGAGGGTGCTGGAGTTTGACCAGTTCATGAAGATTGAGGGTTGCAAGACCAAGAACAGACATTTGTTCATTGGTAGCGGAAAGAAGGATAGTCCCGACAGTGAGGAGGTTGTGTCCAACGTCAGGTAAGTTTATGAGTCAGGCTTGTGGTTATTAGTACTGACAACACTAGACACGACTTTTATCAGACCCCCGTCAACGTTATCGCATCCTTCTTCCTGAAAAAGATCAACAAGGGCACAGCCAAGATTGAACTGCAGCCAAAGCAACTGAACCTCGACCTTACGACAACCGACTCGCCTCCCAAGCGCTATACAGCCGAAATTCCCCTCTATGCATCTATCGACACCGAGAAGTCATCGTACAGGGTGCTCGGCACAAAGCTTGAATTTGTCCTTGCCAAGTCTGACGGCACCTCATGGCCAGTCCTTCGAGGAGACGAGGCGTTGACAGGCGAAATTCTGCAGATTGGCAAACCCGGAAGAGCTTGATGGAAGTAACTACCATATTGTAGCTATCGACGACGAGAAAATACGAAAATAAGCATGATATGGAGTTTGCGTGATCGATATGGCGTTGATGAGAATTTTAGATGAAATATATGCCTCGCTCGAGGTATCAAGGATTCAAAGAATGGACTAGCGAGGTAGAGGACAGTCAGATACAGTCTATCCTAAGCAAAACCAATATCAAACTAGATTGAGAATGATAGTTTTTTTGAATTGTTTCGATTGAGTTTTGTAAACACCTCCAATGGTTGGTATTTTTATGTGTTGATTAACCTAGAGCAGCCGGAACTTACGGGTTGTTTGTCGTTGTTTACCTACCTCAATCATCCGCCCACGAGAAGCTATTTGGCGCTGTATTCTGAAATCGCAAATGTAATAGCTCGTGAATCATGAGCTCTGGCTCGCTGAAGTTAAGTACTGATGTCATATTGATTCCAGTAAAACACGCGTGAGCTCCTTACCCAGAAGGTTACGTTGTGGTATCCTTCATTGATCGACAAGCTGTGGAACTATGGATCTTAATGCTGACTAGATCAGGTTGACAAGAACCAACAACCAACACCACCTTGCATCGTTAACCTGAAACCCGAGTACATGTTCTCATGGGTCCCAGATCTATCTTTTCGAAAGAATTCCTTCCTCCTTTTTGAAATATGTTTATGTTTTGACCGTATCGCGATATGTGGCATCTGTTTTTGTTCCTCCTTGTTAGTACACCTACCGGCGTAGCGCAGACCGTTACGCAGATAGACAAGAGCGTGCGTGGTTTCACAGCCTACGATGTCTTGAATTATACTGGCAATGCTATCGAAGGGTCATGGAACCCGGGGGTACCGTTGCGTATTCTCGGTGTCGGTGACTCAATCACGGTAGGATGGGGGAGCAATTTATATGGAGGCGACGGGAATGGCTATCGGACTTCTCTCGCAGAGCATCTGTCGGGTAAGCTGCTTCTTGTTCATAAGCTTCGTCATTAAAGAGAACATATCGCTCATATTGAGGTATTTAGAGGAAGAAGTGGTCTTTGCAGGCACGAAACACGACGGTTCAACGAAAGACAGCTATGATGTGAGTATCAGACCCTATGACCAAGACACCAAGCTCACACATTCCTGCAGGCAGCATGGTCTGGTCAGACAATTCAATACATGAGCAACCATGTCACGCCATCTTTAAAGCAAAGACCGAACGTGATTCTTCTTCACGCCGGGACAAATGATATGGACGATCGGCCATCAATCTCTGAAGAAGGCCACGATCCAAAGGAAGCCGCGGTTCGTCTAGGAAAATTGATTGACGAGATTATCAAAGCCTGTCCGGACGCGGTCATCCTCGTCGCGATACCCATATCCTCCTGCGATGAGCACAAGAATAATCTGCCCAAATACCGGGCCTTGATCCCTGGAGTTGTTCGGAAGCGACGACAAGACGGAGAGCATGTCATAACCGTGGACTTTAGCACGTTCGATATAGAGGATCTGCGAGACTGTATACATCCTACCAACGACGGCTATAGCATCATGGGCGACTATTGGTACGACTTTTTGACGAAGGTGCCGAAGGGATGGATCAAGGAGCCTGTTGGGGATGATCCGGAACGAGAAGAGGAGAATGAGGCTGGTAAAAGAGTATGGATAGACAAGAAGATTGCTTTGGGTATTGGCCTGCTTTGGACATCATTTTGCGTGTCATAGCATGTTGGCTTGAGTTGGTATATTAGAGACTGGAGTTATGAAGTCGATTATACGTTAGAGACTTATTTTATGAGTCAGTTTGTAGAATTAGAATAGAGACATAGCCTCTGTAAACACTTCCATTCGAGAGGCTCATAGTTATGATTTGGATGTCAAGTTCAAGGTCTCGGTAGTACCCGATCATCGCAATCTACAGACTGAGCATGGATAAGGATCATATGCGGACGGGTTCTCATCGACATTTCATTATTCAGAACTTGTCGACTATTGGCACAGGCTAAAAAGACCAAATCAATCAATTATTCCATGTGCTCGACCCAAGAGATCCCACTCTTCCCCGCGAATACAATTGCAAGGTTCCTGATAAGACGGGATTGCTGACCCGTGGCCGTGGAAATGAGAAGCATTGGAGGATCGATACTGACCCCGTTTCCCCCACATAAAATATCAAAGCTCAGCAAATTCGGATACGTAACCAGAGAACAAAGCGCGGCTTCTGACTGGCCACCCTCATTTTAACCATCATCACACCCTCTGTGTCGCTCATCGCACGTGCTTGGCGCCCAGATCTTGAACGCGCTGTATCAACCCGCATCTAGTGGCCTTCGACCAGATTTTAGTTGACTTTAGCGGTTTTCTAGGCGTCCTTGGCGGCATTCGGGGTGTCATTGCGAAAAACTGTCAACTGATAAGGATGAATGATAAGTGATATCGCTCGGCAGCTCATAGATAACAGCCCTTCGTTGCTCATGATGCCATGACAATCCGTGCCTGTTCCTTATCAAAGACGTCTCGGGCAAGGGCATGGATGAAAACAAGCTTAACCTGATGGCTTTCCTGCCATACGCCCGATGACTGCTATAAGTTGTCGCTGTGCCCTGAAATCGCGCTGCCGCCTGAACGGCCGACTCTCAATGTCAGACTCATAAATCCAACTACCTACCGATTCGATCTCAATCTATACTTACCGATCGCATAATCTTCGACCTATATCTTCTTATCAGTGACCATGTCGGCTGAAGTTTCTCACGGCCGCGGTGGAGCGGGCAACTTCAAGGTGGACGACACCCAATATGTCGATGGCGAGGTTGTCCGTACTGGCGTTGAAGGGAGCCATGGTGATGGCGCATTCAGTTCTGGTCGCGGAGGTATGTATTTCTGACATCTTGCTTCGCTCTGCCTTTTCTGTCCAAGACAGCACATGGTGAACCCTGAACTGCCCCTGCGCAGGACAGCTACCCAAGTTCACGACTCTTATCATGAGAGAACAAATAGCTAACAATGCTTGAACCATAGGCGCCGGTAACATCTCCGACATAGGCACGCCGAATACCGATCGCAAGGACAAGGACATCTTCCCCGAGACTGCTGTTCGGCCGAGCCAGGAAGGCCGAGACTACCACACCGGCCGTGGCGGTGCTGGCAATGCCCATCCCGGTGCGGAGACAAAGGCGGAAGAAAACGAGAAGCCTGTGGTCAAGACTCCTGTTGGCCTAGCTGACAAGCTCAAGGCCAAGATCTTTGGTGGCCATAAGAAGTAGTGTCTTCGTTTGAAGCCGAGACGAGTTTTGGAAATGCGACCTTGAAGAGGACAGACATTGTCGTTTTTAGGGTCACGTTGTATCGACCTGTCATTGATCGTTCTTCTGGAAATACCCCTGAGTCATAGTTCTCTTTCCAATAATTGGATTCTGTTATATCATGCATTTCAATACGCACGCACGATAAACATGACAATGCATGCATGTCCAGTGAGACCAACATATGTCGAACACCCCTCCTGCTTACATCGGATGTCTGACCTGCATCCTCATTCTTCAAGATGACATCTGACAGCTGCCGATCGGAAGATTATTATACTTTAAAGGAAAGCTACATCAACTGATGAGTACTACGGTAAGGTCAGCTGAAATAAGAACATGTACAATATGCATGTATCAACAACCCTGAAGTTGGGCTGCAATGACGTTGGTCAATCCATCTAGGATCATCCCTCTTCGTCTCCCGAGACCCTGGTCTCCACTTCCCCTCATTTCTGCTTTCTTTTTGGACGTATCGCGACAGTGAAATGGGCCGACAAGTTTACAGATCCCCTCGGGAAATCCGCAGAATGGAGTACTTGGGCTCTCTTAGCGCGGCTGTACTCAGGGTCAAGGTGCTGTAAAGAGAAAGACGATATTCCAGGATTGGCTCTACCTTGTGGGCTCTCATATCCACAAGCCGAAGCTAAACCAATTCAGCGTTGAATAAATGCATTCTCTGAACTAAGAGAAACTGCAAGCACCTTGTTAGTGTCAACCCTGAGCCTGATAAGAAGCAAGCCCAAGGATCGTCCAAGCTCGCCTTGATTAATGCCGGCTTGCATCTGACCCGGAGAAAGACCCAAAAGTAGCGAATAGGCGCCGTGACAAGCCCGTCGTGATTCTCGTCAGTCTTGTCTCGTTAGTCCTCTTTAGCGTAGAGGGATCTTTTGTTGGCCCATGACTGGACGCATAATGGGATGGACAAGACGTGACAGCGACGGCAACGGTGAAGGTGATGGTCCCTGGCTTTATGTGCCAGCCATGTTTAAGAATACGACGATGCGCAATCCCACCAACAATCGTGAGTCTTTTCTTGCTGTTCTTTAGAGAGGTTGTCGCTCCTATCGTCAGAAGCTGCTCCCACGACAACAAGTTCTCGCAAACGTATATCCATTTTTGCTTCAAGTTCTGCTGGCAGAGTACATGGAGTACCTCACAACATATCAAGAGCAAGGAACGCTCTATTCAATCTCGTGAGAAAGGTGACCGGTGTTGAACAAACTACCCATCTTAAGTTCACCCGTCTCAGCCGTGTGACGACAATCACGTGCGTCAGGTGAGATCACGAGTGCGCCATCCATAGCTCAGATATGGCGCCGCACCTTCAACCTCAGCGTCCGCGCCTTCAAGACCATAGACCCTGGTCCGGACTTTCAAATATTTCAAAACGGTCCTTCAGATCTTGCGCAACTTCTGCTTTCGAGGCCGACGACGAGCGATCCTCGAGCGACGGCGATATGAGCCCTCGCAATAGCGAGTCAGACGTGCGACGACCGGTCGTGCCGCGACACTCTGGCCATGATGCCCGTCCGACGAGTCGAAAGGAGCTCTTGGGATGGTACGCATACGCATTTGCAGCCGAGACATATGTGATTTGCGGAATTGGTAGGTTGATTTGCATCTTCAATTACACAGAAGCTACATCTCTCGGCTACCTGGAGATCAATATGGACCCGCTGCTGACATCAATGGGCTAGGTTCCTTTATTCCCATCTTGCTTGAAACTCTCGCCAGAGAGAACGGCGTGCTGCTCTCTGATCGAAAAACACCGTGCGGTTCAAGCTATAGCAAAGGGAAAGATGATGGCCAGTGCATTGTCTGGGTATTTGGAATGGAGATTAACACTGCAAGTTTCGCCATGTATACCTTTTCAGTGAGTGTTTTGGTTCAAGCGCTCCTTGTTGTGAGTATCAGTTGCGCCGCGGATCATGGAAACTACCGCAAGAAGCTTCTCCTCAGTTTCGCCTGGATTGGAAGCTTCGCGGTCATGGCCTACATATTCATCACCAAGGACAACTATCTTATCGGCGCACTGTTGACCATCATCTCAAACACCTCCTTTGGCGCATCCTTTGTATTACTGAACTCTTTCCTTCCGCTTCTTGTGCGATATCATCCCGATGTCATCGAGGCCAACGTTGCCGGCACTCCGGATCTTGGCAATTCTGAATTTGAGTCACGTCCTTTGGATGAGTCGGTGGGTGAGCTTGAGGCATCAAGGGTGACAACAACATCACCTCTACTGCTCCCTCAGGATGGCGAACGACTGAAGCCGACTGCAAGCCATGCCGAAATCACATCTAAAGAGTTACAACTGTCGACACATATCTCTGCAATCGGAATCGGCACAGGATACATTGCAGCGCTATTCCTACAGTGCGTATGTATCGGCGTTCTTATCGCAATGCACAATACGACCCGGGGCCAAAGAGTCGTCTTATTCATGGTAGGACTCTGGTGGACCGTTTTTACTATTCCAGCCGCCATGTGGTTACGGCCCCGTCCCGGACCTCCTCTGGCACAGAATGGTCGAAAAGGCATCACAGCAGGAATCGCATACATCTTGTACGCCTGGAAAAGCCTCTTCAAAACGATCCAACAGGCTAGACGTCTGGTGGACATCGTATTGTTCCTTGCCGGGTGGTTTCTCTTGTCCGATGCGATCGCGACCACGTCATCTACCGCGATCCTATTCGCCAAGACCCAACTCCACATGCAACCATGGGCGCTCGGTATGATAAATGTCATTTCAACAACTGCAGGGGTATTCGGCGCGTTCGGATGGTCGTGGATATCACGGATTTTCAACCTCCAGGCCCATCAGACCATTCTTGTTTGTATTGGCTTATTCGAGCTGATCCCCCTGTATGGCTTATTGGGGTATCTTCCATTTGTGAAGGAATGGGGTGTTTTTGGCCTCCAACAACCATGGGAGATGTATCCTTTGGCGGCTGTGTATGGATTTGTGCTCGGAGGTTTAAGCGGCTACTGTCGCTCTCTGTACGGTGAGCTTATTCCACCTGGATCCGAAGCAGCCTTTTACGCCTTGTACGCCATCACGGACAAGGGGTCTAGTGTCTTTGGACCGACGATTGTTGGCGCGATCATTGATAGGACTGGAACAATCCGTCCGGCTTTCTGGTTTCTTGCGGCGTTGGTTGGCTTTCCTGCGCCATTGATTTGGTTCATCAATGTAGAGCGTGGCAGACGAGAGGGTGCCAAGCTCGTTGAAACGATCGAACCCTCAACTCGACAGGACGAGGAAGATGGTGAGCACGAACCTGAGCGCCAGGGAATGTTGGCAGAGTATGAGAGGGAGCAGGAAGAAGGAGTTGTTGATGAGCGCGCAGGACATTAGTTTAGGTGGGTTGTTATTGGATGACATAGCGGCGGCGTTTAGGTACTTGGGTGATTAGTGAGCTATGGATCTTATTAATATGATGGAGAGAATGGAATGCGGATTTTAGATGGTATAGATGATGCATTGAAACAGCCACCATATATAAATAATATCAACATATTAGGTAGTTTTCTTTTCTCTACTTGAAGCTCTTTTGGGATAGATATATGTGAGATGATGTCGATGGGTTGTTGTTTCGGAGGTTCTAGAAGGGTACTTCCTTGTACGGATCACTTCCGGCGCCAACGTAGGTAGAGTGCAACGCGCCTGCTCGTTTTTTTTCCCTTTCCCTCCTTGAAACGGCGAAACCGTAGCTACCGGTAGCTCAAAAAACTTACCACTTACACGCGCATCGCATCGCATCGCATCTCATCTCATCTCATCTCATCCACCTTCAACCTTCGACTTCCGTCCTCTTCCTAAGCAATAAAAAACGCGATCAAAAGTTTGCGCCAAGTCTCCGACCAACAACGGCCAAGACTTGACGCGTTGGATAAGGTCGGGTCGGACTCCGTCCATCAGCTTAGGTGGCCCCAGTGCCAGATCAATCACGTGATCTCTAGTCTATGGTGCTTTTGGCTCAGTTCTTCCGCAGATTGCGACGTTGCTCTCCATAAACCGACTCTCTCGTGCGCACAGGACATCGCAGGCCGCGGCTTGTCGCTCAAAGACAGCTTGGGCTCGGCTCAGGTCATACATAACGCGATATCGCATATTTTCTTAAACTACACACAAACAATCGTCTCTTTATTCTCTCATCGCCGTTCTTTCTTTTCTAACGCCCTTTCATCGCGCGACTCGTTGTTTGTCGCTGGAAACCCCTCCTTCTCTCCACTCTCGACGCGGTCATACCCAACCGCATCAAAACGCCACAATGAGTAGTCGAAAGCGATCGCGCTCCGTTGGGGAGGAGAATCGCGCAGAATGTCCCTTCACAATTTCTTACGCGAATGGCCCGTCGCGCGCAGAACAAGAACGTCACAAGAATAAGAAGCGGAAGCGCGACGGCCAAGATGACGACAAGCGAGTTCAAATTCAAATCTCTCCCTTCTCCCCTATGGGCAAGTTCAAAACACACGACACCATGGACCTCTATTACACCGTCGAACCTGGGAAGCGATGGACCGACATGACGCGCTACAACAGCTTCGTCCGTAAGTATCCGGCGATGAAATGTGAGGATCCGATGGCTAATTCTTGGCAGTTAATAGCATCAAGTACTACAGCGAGGGCTTCGTCTATGTTGCAAATGAGTCAACCATTGAGCGACAAAAAGCTAGTGGTGATACTAAGGGTGGTTTCAAAAAGTCTGATGACGACTGGGTCGCGCGCATCCTCGAGATTCGAGCCTCTGATGAGCACCATGTTTACGCACGCGTTTATTGGATGTACTGGCCCGACGAGCTGCCTCCCGGTACTGTAGACGGCAAGAAGACAGTCCAAGGTCGCCAGCCGTATCATGGGACGAACGAACTGATTGCCTCAAACCACAGTATGTTCTAGAATGCTTACCGATACAGCACTGCGAACCAACTAACCATATTTTCCAGTGGATGTCATCAACGTTGTCAGTGTTACACACCCCGCAGTCGTCAACCAATGGATTGAGTCGGACGATGAGGAGATTCAGGACGCGCTTTATTGGCGTCAAGCATACGACTGCCGTAACTCCCAACTTTCGGTATGTTGCGCGATAAATATCCACGCGTCGACAGACACTAACGCTCGCAGTCGGTTGACATCATGTGCAAATGTCACACTCCCGCGAACCCCGATAAAACGCTCATAGGATGCACGAGCTCGGAGTGCGGGAAGTGGATGCATCGCGAATGTTTGGCTCACGACGTTCTTATGCAAGTCTACGAACGATTAGGCACCGATAAGCCCCATCGAACCGAAGGAGCGACCGTTAAGGAAGAGAAGCCCGAGGAAGCGACGCGTCCTCTGTCACCTACAGATGCCGAAGAAAAGGAAACCCAGCCAACGATCGATGTCCGATCCGGAGAGACCCAAGATAACGTCCACGTGAAAAAGGTCGTGCGAGAAACGCCTCGAGACACCGAAACCCCGACGCCAGGTCCAACACCATCGAGATCTATCGCCACGGCATCAGCCAAGAGTTCTGCTAAGAAGGGCCGCAAGAAGAAGACCCCAGACTACAAGCCATATCTTGGGCTCTTTGAGGCCAACCTCAAGATGCAAGAGGGCCCAACAACATGGGAGATTCGCGATTTGCGCGAGAATGTTACGGGCGGCGAGAAGACCTGGACTGAGAAGGCCTACTGTCTGATATGCGGCGCTGTTATTGACTGAATATCCAATAATAGGACCGTATGATCACATTAAGAGTCTGCTTCGGCCAGTGGGCTCATCAAGTATTCAGAGGCGCAACCTACCACTGGTTAGGTCAATCGGTTTGGTTTTCCAAACGGACTATTGATAACTTGCGCGGACAACATGGCCAGCTCGACCCAGCTGCCTACTCGATAATGGCTCATTGGATGGGCTAACGTCTGGGGTTTCCTTTGTCAAAATTTCGAGGCCACTTTCTTGGCGATTCGCCCAGTGATGGATATTCTGGGCGCGGCGTTGGTGGCGAAACAGGCTGTACCGTGGTTTTGGAACATGGTCCGGTCTTGGAACTTGCGAGTGGTGAGGGAGGATATTTGCTCTGGTCTGCTTTTACATATGAGGATTTAACTTGAGGGGACGCGAGAGAACGAGAGCAATGGCAGACGAAGGGGTGTCTTTCAATGGAGAGATTAGAGGTACTATTGGAGGAAGATGGATAAATGGTGATAGTAGCTGGGGAGAGTTGAGTACGCTACTTGTTTTCCGACTTGCGTTGCTTTTGGCCAGTTGAGTATATTAGTATTTGTCTTGCTAAGGTATTATCAAGGGTTTGTTTCCTGCAACAATTCATTCGTCTTTGGTTCGGTTAATTGATTTCCTTCTTTCCTTCACTTTTGGTGGTAGTGACGCAGTGGCTACTGTAACTCGTTGAGTGAGTATAATTGACTTTTACTATCCCTCTATATTTTACCAGATCGCATGAACTTTCTTTCCTTAACTCAATTACTGTTGAGCCATCGTAGGTACTCCAGCTACCTACCTATCAGTTGTTTTTAAATGTGAACTTAATATGTATTTAAAGGTCGTTGTTTCTGAAATAGAAACAATCATCCTTGCAGTGAGCATAGAAGTACGTACTCCACACGGGGAGCTCTAAGCCGACCCCGCTACTCCATACCTAGGTAACGTCGCAGAGCTTCACCTCGACATAAGGTACCGCCTACCAAAACACTAGTCCTCTTCAAACTACAACATCTTCTCAGTCTCACCGATCATCAGAGTCAAAGAAAACCAGGAGACTTCGCAATCATGGCTGTTGACCCCTTTGACTCAGCTCTGTGAGTATCGTTCTTCCCGCGCAATGACGTTTCCCCTATAGCTGACCGTTCCATTCTCCAGCGACCTCCTCCGCCGTCTCAACCCCAAGCAGACGACCGACCACCTCAATGCCATCATCTCCCTCGCACCAGATCTGACTGAAGATCTTCTCTCGTCCGTCGATCAGCCCCTTTCCGTGCGCCGCTGCAAGCAGACCGGCCGAGACTACCTGCTCTGCGACTACAACCGTGATGGCGACAGCTACCGCTCGCCGTGGTCGAACCAGTTCGACCCGCCTCTGGATGAGGCCGGCTCTGGAGGTGTAGGTGCTGGCGGAAGTGAGGGTGCGGGAGAGGGTGCGATTCCCAGCGAGCGCGTTCGCAAGATGGAGATCAAGGCCAACGAGGCGTTCGATGTTTATCGCGACTTATATTACGAAGGTGGCGTGAGCAGTGTTTACTTCTGGAACCTTGACGATGGATTCGCAGGTGTTGTGCTTCTCAAGAAGTGTAAGACTCTCCCTGTCACAAATTACAGCTGTATACCTGGTCCTCGAGAAGAGCGCTAACTGGATATCTAATTGTAGCTTCTCCGCAAGGCGGCAGCACTGAGGGTGTCTGGGACTCTATCCACGTTTTCGAGGCCATCGAGCGAGGACGAAGCACGCACTACAAGCTCACATCGACTGTGATCTTGACGCTGTCGACTGCAGGTGGAAATTTGGGCGAGATGGACCTGAGCGGCAACATGACACGTCAGGTCGAGCAGGATCTCCCTGTCGAGAACGACGATAGCCACATCGCCAACGTTGGACGATTGGTCGAGGATATGGAACTCAAGATGCGCAATCTCTTGCAAGAGGTTTACTTTGGCAAGGCCAAGGATGTGGTGGGTGACCTGAGGAGCATCGGAAGCTTGAGCGAGGGCGCACGAGATCGCGAGGCACAGCGGGAGCTTATTGGAAGCATGAAGAGATGATCAGGGTGGATGAGCGCCCCCAGACCAGTCCACGTGATATTTGCTAAGAATAAGATGTTTGATAGAATGCCCTCGAGATGTTTGTGCCACAACATGATGGTATCTCGGACGAGTGCTGTCCGTTATACTGTTGCGGAGCGAAACTAGATTAGATGCTGCGGTTGATCACTATAACGACCTCTTTTTGACTAAGCCATTGTCCGAGAAAGCCCACAAGTATAGTGACGCCCGAGTTGTGTGGTCTTATGTCTTTGTTAAGTATAAGAGTTGTGGTATCTGCCATGAGCAACCTCAGCCAGGCTCTAACAGGGTTAGAATACTTCAACGACACGGCACTCATGGGGGTAACGCAAAGGCTTTGGACCGGCACATATTTCCGTAACAGACAGGCATTCAAATGACAAGATAACGAGATATCGAGATGAACCTGGCAAGATAGCCAGCCGCCGCTGGACTCTGTCTCTGCTACATCATGGTGCCAGGGGCTGACGGGATTATTGGTACAAATCTGACCCTGGACGTCGATCAAGGACTGTCGCCGAAGGGAATTATATGATTGTTGGTGATGAACGGCGGAACCTGGTGGGATAATCAAGTTGCTTGTCATTGGGAGGGAACCAACCAAGTCTTCAAGAGTGAGCACGATTGGTAGTCCCGTGGGCTGAAATCAGCTGCAACTTGCAAACCATTACGTCCTATTCCCTCCAAATCCTGACTTCCAAGGCAGTTTCAAAGTTCTGCAGCAAGACGGAGGGTGGCTTACCCACGGTTATTCGTGTACAAGCGCCAGTCTGCGCTAAGGGATGCGGACTCAGGATCTTCTGAGTCAGACAGATCACAAGTTCTGCAGAATTGCATGGTCATGACGCGGCGGGATTAGTCGAGAGGCTGTTACTGTTGTAGCCGGACGAAACGCTCTGGAGGATCCTGGTGATGAGGGGGTTCCACCCTCGACTCGAAGTGGGCGCGAGCTTGAGGCCAGGCTGAACTCAAGGGAAGTGGTTGCAAGATGCAGCGACCCTTGTCTTGTCAGATATGACAAACAGCATCGTCAACGGCCAGTGAAACCTTGGCAGGGGGAGCTGAAGAACATGACTTGAACGTTGAAGTTCGTGGAACAGGTCTCGGAGCAGGTATGTGAAGTCTGTTGCGAGGCGGAGGGGCAGACGGCAAATCGAAGCCATGTCCAACGGTTGATCTGATATAAAGACAAGGATTACGCTCCTCTCGGTTCTTGCTTGTTTGCTTGGTTGCTTGTTTGCTTTCAACGATGTGCTCCATAGCCACAATGAGGTCTGTGTCGTACATCCGGCATGCAAAAGCATCAATGTTCCGCTTGTAATTAGCCTGCATGTAAACTCAATGGCAAGTACGTGCTACAGAACGCCGCGTGCACGTGGGTGATGGATCTTGGACGCTCGGACGTGAATGTTGGTGTTGGTGTTGGTGTTGTCTGTTAGGCGCTGGCGTTGGTATGGCGCATGATAGTGTTGAAGTGTGGAGACGAGAGAAGCCACGCGAGATGGTTATAATTAGTGCTTGATAGGCTGCTCAAGCAAGATAAATATGGGATGATCGTCTCTTGAAGATGACGGTGTAAGCGTTCAGGTAACGATTGATATTAATAGTGCCCAAAAAAGATCGCTGGAAATTGCTTATTGCAAGGCAGGTGGGTGTAAGTGAACGAACGCCCTTGCCTAAGCCAAGGGTCCAGGATATTGATAGAACTGGGAAGGCACTGACTACCCTCCTGACACATAGGCCTAAGGTAATGCAAAACTCGTGACAGCTTTCTTCTTCCATCACAACCGTTCTCGAACAAGGCTTCAAAGTCTTTAAGGTTATCAATACTCACTTTTGCCTCTCTCCCTTATTATTGGCAGACTCGCAAATGGAAAACTTCTAGAAAAAGACCCCGCATCGTGCCGTTCCTGTTCCTGCCGCTTGCCACATGCCACCTGGCAGACGCGTGCCATGCCCCTGAGCTCCAGCCCTCTCAGGCACCGCAGCATCACAATAGAGGCGCGAACCGCTAAAAAAGACATTGGTTGTCACACACCAAAACGACCTAGCATGGACAAGCCCAGCGTGGTTGATTGACCGGTTCGGCTACCTACTCACCTCCAGCTTTGAAAGGATCAAGATTGCCTTGTTGGGCGGCCCGTACGGGATCGTTGATCGACACGCATGCCGGCACCCAGCGCTAAACTCAAGATTTTACTGTACCGGCCCCTCACAAAGCAACCATTCCTGGGCCACCCCAATGGATATTGATGAGGGTTGGCATAAAGTCTACGACATGTACATGATCCAGGCGCAGAATCAGCCCCCGGAGAAAACAATTTCGTTCAAAGGATGTGCAGTATTTCAAAACACTTGGATAAGACATATGGCATTTTTCATGTCGCAGGGCGGCACGACAGTTGAGGCAAAAGACGGTTTGCTGACTTGTACTCGGAAATGGACACTCAATTTGAACATGATTTGCGCAATCTCGTACGCCAGAGAGGGTTCCAAGAATAAGCGCCGTCACCAACAAAGTGGTGATTTTCCCTGACCGCCGATGTGGTAATTAACTTATTTCTCAACCAAGTCGGTAATGCCACCGATGAGATCAACCACATTTTTTACAACGACTCGAAAGAAGGGACCAATGGCATGGGTCTCAGGACCTTTGGCCCGTTAACATAGCTTTGTTTTTACAAGCAAGCAGTCATGGTCGGGTGTCTTAACTGTCAGTTGAATTCTGCCAGACTGATGATAGCGTACTCTACCAAGTACAGCAAAGGCCAATGGAGGTCGTCTCAGGCATAGACGGCGGTTGTCATGCTCCTGAGCCCTTATCCCCTGTCGTGTCGGCATGTCCCTTGTCGCAATGACAATGACGAACATGGAGGCCCACAGCAAGCTCGGTAGCTAGGTGCTAGCCCGGCGATATGATGAACGGGGGCATCCTGCAAATCCATCCTGCAGCTCTGATGGTCCAGCCGCATGACCGCCAATTTGCAACTCCGCCAGTGACGGCTACCCCCACTGCCCCAATACAGTTTGGATGGGTACTTAGATCTTTTCAGCCTTCTGTCTTGACTCGTAAGTTGTTACTTGTCAGCCTTTTGCCAAGGCAGACCACCAAAGAGCTGATAAAAGTGCAAGAAGGATTGGATCAACCACGGCAATACAGCAACTCATGAACAAGCTCTCAGCTCAAGCCAGGTAAGACACGGTACTTGACCAAAGCCTTGACCTGAGACCAGGAATGGAGTGATCGGAGCGGGCTCCCTCTCGACAGTACCTATGTACATGTACGTACATGGGATTCAAGAGGACCCCTCCATAGCCCACATATGCATTCTTAACTCATCTTTCAGGCCATTGCTCCCTTGGGTTCGCTGTGCCCATTCTATACATGCATGGCCGCGATCGAGTCCGCAAATTGATACAATACATGGTGACCTTGTCCGGGCATAAGAGTTCAAGGTCACTAGGTATTGTGAAACAACAGTCTCAGAATCGACTGGCTGAATGAGATGAGCACCTGTTTGGTGCCTGATAGTTGTCAATACTGTCTGTCAGTACCTTGTGTACAGTAGGGCACAAAGTCAACCTTTTGACAGGGACGCTCACGCCCATAAACCCACAACACGCCCCTCATTAAACTAAGGGCAACCAGCATCAAAACTTGGGCCCCTTTGCTGGGAAAGGAGTCCACATTGCATCCCACTCACTCTTACACTGGTTGACTTCCCCCTCGTCTTTCCCAACAGGAGATCCACTCTGCCTCTGGTTCAGTCTATCAAACCCACCCCTCATCAACGCAGTTTCGAGGGCCCAAGGGTCTTCTTATTCTTGGTCTGGTGGCCTTGTCCAAGGGCAAGACCAAGAGCCTTGGGGTTGGGTCTTGACGTTAGTTCAGGCCTCTCTTGTCCCCTCTCGCTGCGTTGTAAACACCCTGGTCATCCGTCGCTCGTCCCAGAAAGCGGTTGGTGCGCCGCCTCGTGCCTCGCAAAAGTTGAAATTGGTACGTCTGTTGATCGTCTTTCCCTCCACTCCTACCTCCCATCCCGCCCATCTGGTTCCGTTCCGTCCGTCCTCCCGTTGCCTTCCCGCCTTGGACCAACTTGTTCCCCTTTGCTCCCGCACATCGTCTGTACGCCGTCGCCGCACCAGCACATTTGGGGATCGATATAATAAGTACTAAACCTGTACTATTGTATGTCCGATCCGTATACGCTACAGTACTAGCAGTAGCCGTAGCTCCTTTGACGTTCTAATACTTACGTGCGTGACTCCATGTCAGGTTACGGCCCTTCTCTCTCGATCAAACTACTGGAGCTCGGTCATTGCCCAACCCGCTCTCTCGTGGAGAGTCCCGAACCACTTCGCTTCGACCAACGCTAAATCACACCGATTCTCGCATATCCATCCACCTTCGGCACCCCGTGGGACCTCTTGGCTGGTGTACCGTTTGTTCAGCTTCTAACCCTCTACCCCCTGAAGTCGAACAAACTTGTCCCAGCACTCAGACCCAAGATCCCTTACACAGCAATCATTCGTCTTGGTTCACGAGTGCACACGAGCTTTGATCGAGGCGTTTCACTAAACTCACAGTGTTGAAGCGTATTCTGCTATCTTCTTCAACTTCGCCTCCGCATATATCGCTTTTGCGCCGCCGACGTCGAGGTATCTGCGCCTTCATCCCGACCCCACGTTTTGCGCGCGATTCTTCTATCACGATTCGACCACCACAACTCGTACGACCATGGCCGAGAAGCCTTCGGTCTTGATCATTGGAGGGCTTGGCTATATCGGCCGCTTCCTGGCCCTCTATATACACCAGAACGAGCTCGCGTCTGATGTTAGACTTGTTGACAAGGTCCTCCCTCAACTCGCATGGCTGGCTCCCGAGTTCTCCGAGGCTTGTTCACAGGACAAATTTATTCAGGCTGATGCCAGCAGACCTGGTGAGTTTTTGCGCTGCTTACTCTGTTGCTGGATGCCCCGCTCAATGGTGCTGGTGGCTCCTCAATTGCTTGCACCTGACAGCTGGCTAACGAGATAATTTCTCGCCTTTACAGAAGGATTAGCAAGAATTTTTGACCGACCCGACGGCAAGCAATGGGATTATGTTTTCAACTGTGGCGGCGAGACGAGATATTCGCAAGAGGATGAGGTCTACAAACTAAGGTCGTTGAACCTTTCTATTGCCGTAGGCAAGGAGGCGGCCAAGAGAGGTGTCAAGACTTTTGTCGAACTAAGCACAGGCATGGTGTACAAGTCGGATTCATCGCCGAGCAAAGAGGGAGACAAGCTGAAACCGTGGAACCGGATTGCTGTTTTCAAACTGCAGGCTGAGGAGGAGCTTTCTAAGATTGAAGGGTATGTTGAGATCAACTTTGCT
Source organism: Fusarium sarcochroum (assembly GCA_013266185.1). Lineage (NCBI taxonomy): Eukaryota > Fungi > Ascomycota > Sordariomycetes > Hypocreales > Nectriaceae > Fusarium > Fusarium sarcochroum. The sequence continues at coordinate 27,295 of JABEXW010000860.1, forward strand.
TGACATATCATTCACTAACATGTGTACAGACTCAACCTTGTCATTGTGCGCCTACCACATGTGTACGGGCCTTATGCTTCCCAATGGGTCGCGACAGCGTTGTCCATGGCCCGTACCTACCAGCACCTGGAAGACGAAATGAAGTGGCTGTGGACTAAAGATCTCCGAACCAACACAGCACACATCGACGACGTAACACGAGCCTTGTGGGATATCGCGGCATGGTATGACGCCGGTAAGGCAAAGTGGGACGAGACCAGCATGGGCAAGGTTCCCACTTTCAATATTGTGGATGAAGGTGCGACGAGCCAGGGCACTATAGCGACCGTCATTGGCGACATCTTCAAGATCGAGACAGGTTTCCAGGGTCAGCTCATCAGTACATTTGCTCGACTTAACCTCGACAGTGTTGTGGACGATGTCAACGATGAGCTTCTGGGACCTTGGGCGGACCTTCTTGCCGACGCCGGCATTACGAGACCAGGACCGTTGACTCCGTTTATGGAGAAGGAACTGTTGAAGGACACGGATCTCAGTATGGACGGAACGCGGCTCAAGACGTTATTGGGCTTTGAGTACAAGAAGCCTGTTCTCAACAAGGAGCTGATCGAGGAGGTGATTGAGAGCTATAAGAGGATGAAGTGGTGGCCTTGAGGGCGTAGTCGAGAAGATGGTGAAGACGACAGATGCAGCACGACATGACATGGTATGGCATGTATGAATATCCGCGTGGATTTTGACTTGTTTCTTGCATGAACTCGACTTAGCGAAGAGTCCCCTTGGTGCTGGAAGAGACGATACCCGGGACGATGAGAGGTAAAGGCAGGAAGAGCAGCCGCGAGAAGACTCGGCAGAGCTTGAGGTGGAACCGATCTAGTATCAAACGACGATTGGCTTGACCAAATGTTGGTGACTGGGGAGGTATATGAAAATATCACGCACGACCTGGACATATGAGTTTTAAGAGTGAGCGTGGAGGTTGGACGCGCCCAACGTAGAGGGTAGACAGCTAATAATATAGGCAAATATACTAAATGTCATGTATGGATTTTGGGTATGCGCGTTACACTGTGGTTACGACCTTGACAATTGAAACTGAGAAGAGGGTGTGAAGGGTCCAACGGCCGGGCAATGAAGCAGAAACTGGGAGATTGGTGAGTGAGCCGAGGTTTATGTTTATGAGGGAGAGACATGTGGAAGTGAAGTGTTCACCTTTGACTTGCAAAGGTGGAGATTGAGTATTGGCAATGCGGGGACCCCGGAATGATTCGGTCGACGTCGTGAACTTTCTGCACGAGGTATTGATCTGGTGTTGATGTACATGGATGTCAAGTGAACATGATGTGATATGATATCGCAGATTGGCCCATGGCCCTAGAGATATATGTACAGTATATTCAAGGTAGCTAACCAAGTACCTACTGCAAGGGGTATGTTTACATGATGATGCCAAGGGGTGGGCGATGATGATGAGGGTGGTGACGTTTGATGGTGGTTGAGATGTTCTGTCATGATAACATGAGCTTTTTACGATGGAAGAGTGCGATTGACCAAGTAGCATCTCGTATCTTTGTAATTTACCACGTCAATTATTATGAAAATTTCCCCTTTGATCTATTTATACCAAGGTACATATAGCCCTGGATCTCTAGGGGTCGTCCTCGGTATCAAAGACAAGCCCGCTCACTTCTTGGCAAATGTCCGAAGTCATCCCCATCTACGGCCCCAACTTCCCCATTCGCAATCAGACCCCGAAGTCGAGTTTTAGCTTTGAATCGATCCCCGGCCTTTCAAGTTTCGAATTGATTTCCTTCTTTTTTTTGCACCTGCATCGTCGCTCAGCCTCTTTCTCTCAACCCCGCACTGGGGGCTTCATAGACGTACCCCTATCTCATGTAAATCGGCGTTTTTATGCTTGTGAAATTCGAACACCTACTGCTTTAGTAAAGTAGCTAGAATTAGAGTACGAACGACAGTATAAACATGAGTTTGTCATTGGCTACCCTGTCGACCTCGGCGAAGATGCGTCATTACTCGGCCTTGCTTGTGATAAACACCACACATCAGCCTCGCCGCTGAGAAGCATATAAGAACAACAATCAAGAGGCCATGACTGTAGCACGGCATTGCTTCGTTCCCCTCTCACACTGGATTTGTCAAGTTTGGTAAAACTATAAATGCTTGTGGCGTGCATATACATGGGAAAGACCAACTGCACTTTGTCTCCTTGATAGCGTCATTTCGATCCACAAACAGCCCAGCCAGCTCAACCCAGCCTTATCAACAACTTTTGGCCGACTGCTCACTTTTCCAAACTACAACATCCTTCCTCTCAAAAACCTCCTACACAAGCATATAAGTTCTTCACATTACTATTCGAATCACTGCAACAATGGCTGCCCCTGCTGAAAAGACCATCACCGACCTCAGCGGTAAATGGGTTCTCGTACGTTCTATGCACCCCGCCTCAACAGTTAAACGAGGCTCCAAAACTGACAACGCGGCGCAATAGAACAAGCAACTGTCTGATAGCACAGACGCCATTCTCTCTCTCCAGGGCATTGGATATCTCATTCGCAAGGGCATTGGCCTGGCCACCATCACCCTCGACATCAACCAGTACAACGCCCCTCCTAAGCCCCCCAACACTTCTACCGACGTCTTCACCCACATTGATATCACCCAGTCTGCCTCGGGCTTGTCGAGCACCCAGGAGAACCGCTGCCTTGACTTCACCTACCGTGAGCACACTGACTGGCTGTTTGGCGCCGTCAAGGGTCGTTCTAGGTTCATCGCCCTTGACGAAGTTGAGGACGACTTCCTCAAGAAGGGCTGGCTTGTTGAGGGCGACGGCAAATTCATTCAGAGCATCGCCGAGAATGAAACTAATGGCTGGGTTGCTACCCAGATTTGGGGCTTTGAAGAGATCAACGGCGAGAGGAGGTATGTGAGGCATGTGCTGCTGGTCAAGGGTGACAAGAAGGTCACCGCCAGACTCATCTACGATTACCAGGTTTAGAGATTGGCTCCCACACTACTTGACCTATATGGATAGACGACTGACGACACGGATACTAAATTCTCACTCAATGGCTAGAACGATAGTTTGCTCATAAGACAAATATGATTGATTGACCGTCATGATACCATTCCCAATATCGAATTTCTAATACGCAGGTGTTAAACTACGCAAAACTCATGTCCATCAGGGTGTATTATCCCCCAAGGTATTGCGCTATGTTGAAAGCAGCTTTCCTGCCTAGTTGACTATAATGAGCCCACCGTAGTCTTCATGATGTTTAGGTCATTATTACCCCAACGCCCATCCATGATGCTTAATTCTCTTTTTGTTACCCTTCATGGAGGACATATTCTCGCCATCCGTCGTCCTCTAAAGTATTAAGCGCTCTACCGTCGCCGTGAAAAGCACATTCCCATATCCTACTCGGGTCTCCGCTTCACAAACTCCTCGAGGTCCTGCACCGTCGCAACGCCCAGAACAAACCTCCTCCTCTCGTCCGTGATGACAGCAAACTCTTCCTTCCAGGGTCCTTCGGGGACGCCGCCGCGGTAGAAGCTCTCGAGCTCCTCGAGGGTGGTCTCCATGGTGATGACCTTGTAGGTGCGGCCCTTGCGCTGGAAACGTGTCATGGCGGCAGAGAGCTGGTCGTTGGGCTTGACCTTGCCTGAGTCGAGGAGGGACTGCAGGTGGGGGATGGAGATGTAGCCAAGGAGGGCGCGGGTCTCGGCGTCCACGATGGTCAGGTGCGTGTAGTCGCGCTCGAAGGCAGAGAGGAGGGCGAGGGAGATGGCATCGGAGGGGTTGAGGGAGAGGGCGGCTGGGGGGTCGAGGTCTTCGACGGTGGCCTAGAGTGTGTTAGTTATGATACATATAATTAGAACCGTCCGATGAATATATAAAGCTCTCAAGGGCAGCTATATCTTCATGGTCTCTGCAGAGAAGTGGTGTCATGAGCAGATCAAGACAAAGAAACATACCCCACGATATCGAGAAGACCACTTTGTAACGAGGGGCTGTGTCGCGCCCGACGTTGTAGCGGTGGCAGTAGCAGTAGCCATGATGGATGTGATAGCTATGAAAAAGGGTGTCGTCGGTCCAAGACAAGAGTCGCAAGGTGATCGGCGTCCAAGTTAGGTCTGGTTGAAATGTCGGGGAGTTGAAGTGATCGCGGGGCAGTAGTCACGCAAAAGGCTGTAAGGTGGTGGGGCAGGGGAGAAAAAAGACGGCAGCTTTTTTTTTCGTTAGCTTGGGCTGGGTTATCATGACATGACGAAGCCACTAATACGAGGTAGATATTCAATTGAGCATTTACCAAAACTTGTGATCTGAGGGTACTCATACTGCAATTGGTTTTAATGCAGTGAAACTAGTATAGCATGAAGGGTAAAAACATTAGAGATTATGGCAACCAAGAACAGGTATTAGGAGTATAGACGGATTTCTGTACTGTTTATTCTGTCATACAGGTGTCAGACAGCGGATAGTCAAAATAAACTGCACAGCGGAATTAATCACAGCAAGACTCCAACGTCTCCACTGCGCACCTTCATGGAGAGCTTTAGTCGGGAAGAGCCCCATCTGGAGTCCGTGGATCGTCCCGCTACGAAGTTCCTTGGTTAGCGTCCAAGACAAGGTCGATCTAAGTAGAATATACAATATACTCGTCTATAAATAAAACCCGACTACAATGCAGTGACAGGTCTGATCTGGCGAGAAAAGAAATGCCTCGTATTGCCGAGAGATCAAGAAACGAATCAAAGGAATGATAAGGCATGTGATAAGCGTGATGTCACCACCCAAATCATCATCAATGCGCCTGCCACGAGCGTCATGCTCCTTCCTTCACGGAATTGGCATGTACGACCTTAACTCCGTTAGATCCTTTATCTTGCCTACCTACCTCTGGTACCTTGTTAATTCCTGATTCCTCTCCTCCTCCATCTTATCCTGCGATATCTTCCTTGTCTTTCTCACTCTCTTCAAAGCGCTCTGGTTAGCTGCATCGAAGTACACTGCACTCGTGGTTGGAACTGGAACGTCATATCAGGGTAAGGCTCAATCAAAGCACTGCTTCTCCAGTGTCACATTGCATCGACAACCGGTTTGATCGGGCAAGCCACTTCTTACCTAGCTCTTTTCGCACGTTGTCCTTCAATCCCCATCTTCTTATCGCTCTTATCACATCTCTGCCTCACAGTCTACCTTCAAGCGGCCAATTGACCAGCTCCACTCTTGACTTACACGCGCTCACACTAATACGTTGACAGAATCATCATTGCCCGCTTCAGCCAGCTACAATGTCGCCGTTGCACCCGTCCAGGGACGCCTTTCAGGGGGCTGTTTACAGCCCTCTCTCAGCAACAGGCCGCACTCCCTACCAAGCGCGCACTGAGCTCTACCCCGCCCTCTCCGTCGTCGAGGATGCCAAGGGCAAGGCCAAGCAACTGAGCGCTGAGGCAACGGCCGAGTTCGAAAAGGCGAGCTCAAAGGCCCAGGCTAAGGCTGGAAAGATTGAGCTTTACTCGGGCAAATATTATGCTGCCTGTACCTTTGGCGGCATGATGGCCTGTGTAAGTGTCTTGTTCTAAGCTTGGACAAAGGATCATCGCTATTGTTCAGGGCTATCTACCAACAAGGAATCTATCTTTACTGACTCACTTCAGGGTCTCACTCACGCTGCTGTGACTCCTTTGGATCTTGTAAAGACTCGTCGCCAAGTTGACTCGAAGCTATACACTAGCAACTTCCAGGCCTGGGGCAAGATCTATCGCGCTGAAGGATTTCGCGGTATCTTTACTGGATGGAGTCCTACCCTCTTTGGATACTCTGCCCAAGGAGCCTTCAAGTACGGCTGGTACGAATACTTCAAGAAGACCTACTCTGATATGGCTGGTCCCGAGGCCGCGTACAAGTACAAGACTGGTCTGTATCTCGCCGCCTCTGCCTCAGCTGAGTTTCTTGCCGACCTCGCACTCTGCCCCTTTGAAGCCGTCAAGGTCCGCATGCAAGGCTCGATCCCCAACCCTTACACCGGCACGTTCCACGGTATCAGCACCGTCACAGGCAAGGAGGGCGTCGCTGGACTGTACAAGGGTCTATATCCGCTCTGGGGTCGCCAGATTCCCTATACCATGATGAAGTTTGCCTCGTTTGAAACCATTGTCGAAATGATCTATGATCGTCTGCCTGGCCAGAAGAGCGACTATGGCAAGGCTGCCCAGACTGGTGTGTCCTTCACCGGTGGTTACTTAGCTGGTATTCTGTGTGCTATCGTGTCCCATCCTGCCGATGTAATGGTCAGCAAGTTGAATGCGAACCGCCAATCCGGAGAAGCTTTCGGTAGTGCCATGGGTAGGATATACAAGGATATTGGTTTCGGCGGTCTCTGGAACGGTCTCCCTGTGCGAATTGTCATGATCGGTACCCTTACCGGACTTCAGTGGATGATTTATGTAAGCCTTCCTACACAGTCTCGATGGAGTTGAGACCTATCCTCCGAATTTGTCTGCTAACGTCACTGATAGGACTACTTCAAGATCTTTATGGGTCTCCCAACCACTGGCGGTGGCCCTCCTCCTGCTGAGAAGCAGAAGTAGACGGTGTAAAGTCGTTCTGTAAAAACATGTTCGTGGGTTGAAAGTAACCTGTTCTGTGGTTTATCGAGAAATGCTTCGGAGTGCATTCGGGTTTCGTGTTTATCTCTGGTGGATGGGAGAGTAGAGTCAGTGTTGATAGTCCAATGAAACAAGCTGTTTCCCATGAAAGAGTCGGGTCCCAGATATAACGCAATGCATTTCAAAAGCGGCATATCACCGGGAGTGTCGGATCTCTGTGGAACGCCCCATTTCACTTTGTGGAACAGCCAGCTTATCATCAGTCATCCTGGTCCGAACATGGCCTGGATAGCCATGCCTTTGAGGGAAGCAAATCACGCTCCATCCTAGCAGATCGGCAAGAAGGAGAAATTATCCTTCCCGATGCCCGTTTCCTGCATGAGCGATCGGACGGCAATCTGTGAACATGCAGGGTGCTGGCATTGCATCATACCAGGGCTCTGAGCGTTGAGATCACCAGGACTTACCATGCTGCCAGAAACGGAGACTGTACCTGAGTTGTTTGCGTCACGAGCTGGATGCACAAGGCAAGCTGGGATGTTGATAGATGTTGTGCTTACATCCAAAGAATGGAATCCATAGTATGCTGACAGAAGAGGGTCTAGCGTGGGATGTCGTCGGGATACTATCTCCAGTGTTTGGGCTACCAATGCTATCGCAGCTCACGGAACCTCGGGTTTCAATTCCCGATTATGAAAGGTCAATGTGTGAGTTATGTCACATAACCCGTTCTTCAAATCAGTAACTTGATACCAGGGTATTGTATCACCGATGCTCCAGTAATAAGCGCCACTCACTGCTGTAGGTAAATAAGCGGCCCAAAAATGGACGCATCTAATGCCGTCATAGTACATGAGAGCGGGTGGGCACCGCGGGGAGAACGGCGCGCGTTTGCGTGATGCAATGCGATGCGCGACCAGTTGCGAACCTGCGGTACGCTAGCGTAACTGACGTTTGTTCCAGAACACTGCTACCTTGCTTGGGCTAAGGTGGGTTTTGGGTAGCATCACCATTCACCATCAACTTGGGCGCAGCAACCAGGTTCGCCCATAACCCTTCTTGATCAAAGAATACAGTAGCTAGGCAGCTACTACGTGTGTCAATACATCATCGCACAACTGGCCCCAACCTTGAACGCAGGCCGTCGAAGAATATACGCCACATCGTAATGTTCTCGGGAGTCGGTGTAGTTGGTAGACCGAGATCAATGTCCGTAAGCCATGCCAATGCTGAGCGAATATTCCAAAGGACCCCGTCAGACTCAAAGGCTGGCCAGCAATAAGTCCACACGTGAGGGGTCCGATGTCCACAAATAGCTACCGTTTGAATCGTCGCCAACATGCAAATGATCAAGCTGTCGTGGACACCTGAACAAGGTGGTTACAGTCAAGACCGCTTCTTGCCCTTCTGTTTCTGGGACCTAATGCACGGGATAGCATATCAACAATAACGGACCGACTGGTCGGCGATCAGGATGGGAGGGAAATCAAAGTGATAGGATACCGTCACCGCGGTCGGGAACGAGGGGTCGAGTGATTGGTGACAGTCCAGTTACGTGGTGGGTACGGGGATGTGCCGCATGGCAACCCCACAATCCGATGCCTCGAATGAGGGGAGCATCATGTTGAGTTACAATTCTCGTTCTTTTGATGCTGCTTCGGCCTCGAGCGGGTGTATAACATGACGAGGCTCGATGTGTGTACAAATTCATGTTATTTGATGGTTGAAGTTTGAGCAGTGAGTGAATGACCAAATGTGATATCCAGTCTTGTCAGTCAGCTCCCGTTGGGTTTGGCAATGCCAAGTAGACAGGGATCATGGAGTGAATACCCTAGCCAGACTTGATTCCACTGCAGTCCCCTGAAGAGCGAAGCATCTTTCTAATCAACACTCCAGATAAAAAGCACGTTACCTTGCATGAGGCAACATTGTTCTCAGCCTGCAGCCGAAGTGGGAAAACAACCATTTCCACCAAGCAGGATAGTCTTGTCAACAACTCAAATAGATGGCTATGATAGGTAGATTCGAGATCGTGGTCTAGTCCATTCCACCCCAGGAACCAGACAGACCTGGCGTCAAGATGGAGGGTAGACGTAGGTCATATCAGTAGGATGAATGCTGCTTTGGTCAGCACCGTTACCCTGTCCAAGAACTGTATCCGCCTTGGCGGTGGTTGGTCCGTCTCGGCGTCCGCTTGTTGCAGACAGACCTCACAGTGATGTGCCTATCGGCTAAAAGTGTCCCCCAACAAGAGGTAACGATCTCTCACCGCACTGGTCGTCTCAATCTGTAGTCTCAGGCTATCTTGGACCAGGGGCTGGTAACCGATGAGTTGTGGCGTCAATCGACATCTTACCGCACCTACAGTAGTACAGTAACAAGCTTGACAATTGGAAGTTACTGTAACTGACGTTTGACGCTGTCATGTTGAGTCGCGAATTGCTACTGGGCCCCCTACTCGGATTTAGGACTGATCGCCGGTTGCGGATGGTTTGTACTCAGCTGGGTCTTTCCGAAGAATCTCGAATCTCAGAAGTATTGGGGAAGTGTTAGTGCAAGAGGTATGCATTACACACGTGAGGGACTTTTTCTCGGCTATTGTTGGTGCGGCTGTTTTAACTGTTGGGTGTTGATATGAAGGATGGGAAAAGATGAAGAGTTTTCTCTTTAGTCCTTATCGTGGGAAGGATAATTTTTTCTTACTGGTAGTTGATCTAAAGTAGGGAAGGTAGTTATCGTCCTGTGTCGGGGTTGCCGTCAATGGTTTTGAAAACGGATGCAGTTAAGGTAAGGTAGGTGTTCCTCTAATGGAACCTTGCCCGCTTACGATATTTTATCGTTCCAAATCAACGATCTGATCTTGATCCATCAAAAATGGCATGGATGTTTCTCAATCTACCTAAGCAAATTACTCTCATCGGAAACAAAAATGTTGCAGCTAAAAGGGCCTTCTACGCTTCATGTCTATTTACTGAATGATCGTTATGGATACCATCTGGGCGCCACAAAGTGGTCAAGCCGATGCCTGCTTCAAACCCCATGTCGATACATTTTAGCCCTGGGCTACGTTTGATTCTATCTTAACAGCCAATGGGCCCCAAACATGGGACCACCATCTGGCGTCTATCAACCGTCCACACCACGTTCAACCAGACTTCCAGTCATACTCTAGACAGGTTCCTAATCAGCAGTGATCTCTGTAACAAGTCTAGATGATAGACTACTTGTACCTATGGTCGAAGGTGTTTGAGAGAGATACCCGAAAGCTCAGACAGCAATGACCACTACATCAGTATGTGAACTAAGTAGCTCGCTACATCATGGTCTAACATTAAGCTACCGCGTGTTCCCCTAGCGAGGATTCATGGTTCTGGGGTGGTAGTTTCTGGGGGACCCACCAAATGCACCATCATGAGAGCCTAGCAGGTTGGAGGGGGGTCATTTG
>JABEXW010000861.1:0-48711 GCA_013266185.1 Fusarium sarcochroum
AACATATACATATATATAAGCTGATAAACTCATCCGTCGACCTAGGCTTCGCCACTTCGCCTAGGATACTATAAACAAGAGCCTTCTCACGAAGAAGCTTGAGAGTGCCCTAGAATATCTCCTTGAGTCTCTACATAGGCAAGGACACATCATATTCGGCCGAAACAGAGCTGTTTAGAAGTCTCACACTAGGAGCTGGGGTCAACATGACCTAGGGGGTGATGAGAATTCTCATCGGGATATCAATTAAGACTGTACCTCGCCATATTCGTCTTGACTTCGTGGCATATGGATGTTAGGAGCTCGCCTCTGCGATGAAGAAGACTATAATGCTACTCGTCCTGCTTCAACCATGGCACCTTGCTAGGCAGCGGAAGATCTGAACCAAGGCTTTCAGGGGCTTAATGTGTCAGCTAACAACCAAGCTCTTCCCCAGAACCAGCACCCTCTGATTTACCACGAGGAAGCACCTCAGCTGCCCCAACTGGAAGCTATTCACCAGACATCTTCTCATCTGCAAACTTCCCGAGCATTTCATGAGCCGCCACAGAATCACTCTATCACAAGCTTCCTAGAATAAACCCAACCTTTATTGAATCTACTATCCCGCAGGATACCACCATAATAGCCCGGAATTCGACAAGTCTCAACTCCCCCGCACCAACTGATCCACCGAAGCTGTCCTTAACGACATCAGCTCCGCCAGCTATCCTCGTCACCCAGCCTCCGAGCCTATGGCGGTGCTAACCCAGGAATAGCCTTCCATTACCCCATCTATTGAAGTTCATAATCCACTGCGACCAGATGACTCCAGATGTCACATTATTACCCACGGCAACTTTTCCGCTGCTCAGCTTGCCAGCATCGTCACTCTAATACTGCTAAGACTACTGCCTGATTGAGTATCGCCTTCGCGCCTGAACCATAAACTCTTACTTTATCCTTTACCAACCCTTCCATGCCCAACAATACTACGTCCAGAGATATACAGAGCAAGCCTCAGTCTATGTCAACTTCTGAGTGATACCTGAAGCGCGAAAAGAACGGCCTAAACTAGTCGTAGCAATGGCTCGGGCGTTAAACGACGGGTCTCTAAGTCTGCTCTAATTGCAGTGTCTGGAAAGCCGGCACCTAATCTTAGCTCAGCTCCCCTTCTATCATCAGTCTTTCTAACTTTCTCGGAATCCGTAGATCAGACAAACACCTCTCAGGGGCCTCTAGTTCCACAAGCTGTTATTGCCAAAGGAATACAGCGACGGGCTTCTAGGCCTGTTCCAAACGCTGTCCCAGCGCACCCGACATCTCGTTCCACCACTGCGCTCCTTGCTCCGTCAATCACTCCAGCCGTTGTAGAGTCCATCGAAACGAGCAGCACCTCTAAGGAGTCTCAAGCCAGTCGACCCAATGCTGAGCAGGATTTTACGTTCAGACTCATGCAGTTGGCCAAAGAGATGTCCACCCTCGTTACGTGGCTTCAGTTTCACAAGTATCTCCCCAATGACGCGGCAGAGTGGGAGCGACGACGCGCTGAGCTAACTATTCACAACTCAGAGTCTAATACTTGTTCTATGATACACCGAGATTAAGAGGATTTGATTGATGAATGATAGACGATGGTTTAAACCTTGGAAGTGTCGAATATGTACCTGGAACTGTCTCTCTGGCGTTGCATTACATGCTTGCATAGCAAATGCACATGGTATCAACTACTCTGCACACAAACGTAAGATACCTTAGTGCGGGCTTATCAAGGTTAGAGGTGAGTTGGAAACTTCCAACAGCGCCTTTTGTACCTGATATCCATGAGATTGGAATCCATTCAACCGTCTTTGTTTGAATTCCTCAACTAAAGGCGACGGGTCCCCTATAGAGGGCTTACCGAGTTCGTATCGAATACATAGCCATTGCCTTAATGCTGGATGCAGTGGTGCCATAACTCTGTCTGTATTGTTACACCAAAACCGGATAAGGACTGTGCTATCGATAAGTACTCCAGCAGGCTGTAGGCGCATTACACGGACCGACCTTTTCCATCACTTTACAAACTTGGCTCAACCGTAGCCTCATCGGCAGCCTCAGCGCCCGCCCGCATCACCATGTGGACGTCCGTCCATCCTCACGAGCAGAAGTCCTTTGGCTTCATGATGAGCGAAGAGACGGGCTGGAATGATCTCAGCACTAAGCGCCAGGAAGCAATCAACGCTCTGGTTGAGAAATATCCCGACATCCACCAGACAGCCTTCTATGACGGAGACACCTCCGACGCTTCATCCAAATATTCGCTTATGCAACGACATAGTATCCCAGATGATCAGTCGGATGTGGTGGAAGACAGGGCCTGGAGCGCGTACAATAAGACGCAGAACTTGTGGAAAGCGGCCGTTGAGTATATCCTTGAGCTTATTCTTACCCTACTTTGCCTAACATAGTCTTCACAACCAGATGCCCAAGCTAGACCTCCAGAGTCACCGCGTATCTCTCAAGGTCCTACTCCGCGAGCTGGACGATATGCGCCATCGGTCTCTTCGCCGGTGTATGGTCCAGCATATGCCACTTCGCCCGAACCACGTCGCCCACCCGACTCTTTCACAAGCCCTCCTAATCGGATCTCTGTCACCAGCGCTCTGCAAATCGCAAGCGACCCTTTCACCAGCCCGTCCAACCGTATTCCTGCCACCAGTGCCCCATGGACCCCCAGCCGCCCCGACCGGCTATCGGCGAGTATCAAGATCTGTATAGTCGCCGAGACAACTCGCTCTTGCGCTTCAAATCGGCGTTGCACGAGGCTGTTGAAGCAGAGGCCGAGTTCCTTGGGTACTCAAGTCAAATCCAGGACTTGGAGAGGGCGCGCCCTCAGTCTACAATAGAGGCTCTTGTTGCTATGATTGCCTCTATTAATCACTCTCTGTGGTAAGTACACCTCCTGAGCCAGCGGACCTTGGACATACTCGCAAATAAACAAACAACTCACCATCGCTAGCTTCCTTTGCTAATCTTGCTCTCAACATCCTTTACGGCTTGCTCACGATGCCTCCTCGACCAGGTGAGAGTCCTCACTCAACTCATAGACACCTTGCAGCAGACCGTCCAAGTGACCAAGATCTTGAAGCGCACGCCTCGCATGACTGAGATTTCCTGGGATAAATATGTTCACCGCCAAGGCTTCATAAATATGACAATAGACTGGCGGTACGGTCGACCATACGAGCCCGAAGACCCAACCGACAAGATCCAAATATCCAACGCACTTCTCGAAGGCGCTCTCGGGCGACTACTGCACGATGTATCACAGGGTATGCGTCTCATTCACGGCATCTGCGGCGAGACCGACAGTGAAAATGGTTTCATCGATTCGTTGATACGCCGAGGAATCAGGTCGTCAACAAGACTGGGACGCATGCGCAGCTTGGCAATGCCGCATTCGACGGAGCAGGCGACATATCCAAGGGAGCTGCATCTAGAGATAGACCAGAGGTAATGAAAGCTACAAGAGTGGTGGCGTCTGTCGTATTAGCCGGGAATAAGAGTGACAAAGAGCAGGATGATAGCAAGTAGACAAAAAGGAAGAGCTGGGCCACGTACCATAACCATGGCATCGCTACTTATTCTATCTAGCCACCGACCTAAAACGCTGCGCATTATCCGCCGCACATAATATACATCCAATTATAATACTATTTAGGCAGAAGGATACTTAGTATATAGGCGCTATCTTAAAGATCTTAAGTCACTCAGGCCTTTACTGTACATAACCAACATCTTGCCCTACCTAGTGCCACTCTCTTCTTCAGCTATATCTTACTCCTAATCAAATTATTCGCCCAAAATCCCCCTCCTCGCCTCCGCCATCTACCTCAACCTTTTTACCTTTATATCCCCATCCTACCACTTATTAAGCCTATAATCCCTCACAATTTTGCCCATCTTATATTTCAGCGCTTACAGCATCCTCCGTCACATCACATCGTAGTACTCTTCACTCAACAAGTCGGGATACAGACCGAGCCGGCACATAAGGGCTATAATGGCGTTTTTATCGTTATTTAGGGTATCGGGCGATTATTAGCGAAGGGCGAGCCACTTTTGCATCTCTGTGCTATCGGCGGAGGTCCATTCTGCGCGACGGTGGGACTGGACTTTTAGTTGTTCGATGAATTTGCTGTTGTAGGTTCCCTGGGTGTCGCCGTCCCGCTGGTGTTAGTTTGTGTTAGTTTGGAGTGGTGGAGGGCGAGGAGGGGGGGGGTCACGCACACCGCTGCTGAGAATGCCCATCTGGAGTATTGATGGTAGTGAGTGTCGTAGTGTGGTACGGTAAGATCAAACGTTGGAGAAAGGGGCCTGGTGTGATGGTAGGATACCACTGTTGTTATAAGATTCATATAAATTAATCCGGTTGGACTAACTCTTTGTGAGGGTCTGTCCATTTGCAGAATTCTTTATAACACCTCCCTCATATTAACCTACTTTACGCCTGTGGGCACTGGCACTGGTACTCTTGTTTCGGCACGGTCCATCGTCTCACCAACTTGAATCGCCTGCTCCATCACATCCTTGATTTGTGCCAAAGTTTTGAGGTGGTCGGCGAGTGCTGTGTAATTATTCGTGATAACATCTACATCACGAACCGAGAATGCCCAGGCAGCAAGGTGCTCCATCATGGCTTCCACGGTAGTGTGCGAGAAGCAAACATTCTGGTCAGGTGGTGCCGATGTGAGGTTCGTGGACTTGTAGTCGAGAAGGAGCGTGCAAGACGTATCGAGAAATTTGACTTTGCGGTCCGAAATAAAGACACGATACAAGTCGAGGACACGGCGTATGCCTGGAGGTATCTCCTTTGGGAATGACTTCCTGGGGATCCACGCACTAGTGTTGTTATAGCCGATGAACAAATCGTCTTCGGGGGTCCAGTCGATATCCAGGGCTAAATTCCCTGCAACCTGACCAATTGCGAAGGCTATGGTCTCTAACCACCCTGAGAAGACATCGAACCGAAGAGTACGCAAAAAATCTTCTGTCAAGCTGACAAGGTCGACCAGGTTCTTGCGGATTCTGCGTGTCTGATTCCGGGTCACGCCGGCAAACTCCAACCTGTCATCAAGCCATCTCTGATTTGCGGCATGCTCTTGGTCCCGAGTCAGATACGGGTGAAATTTCTCGTCCCAAATCCTCCTCGAAACATTGGTCAATAGATGATCGGTTGCGTTCAAAGACTTGTCGAGAACGGCCCCCTTGCCTAAGACGAGTTCCACGGAGCCGCCTATCGTGGGGTAAAAGAATTGGTTGAAGAAGATGATCGGACATAGAATGGCTACATCCAAGGTGATGTTATACATTTACGGGAACAAAGGAACGAAGACAGTTGGCGAAGATGGTGGTGTAGATCTCGAGATGATTACCATGGAGACCAGCAGGAAAAACAACGAGATAAGTAGGATGGTAATGGGAGAAGATGGAGCTCGAGCAAAGGCTTGATGAAAACGAGACGTCAGACTGTTGGCTCTCGCTTGACATGCACAAGCCTCAGCATACTCGCGCTGTATCTGGTCCTCAAGCAATGACAAATATTCTGGGTCATCCTCATCAGCAAGAACGTCGATCCTGCCTAGGTCAACCATGACGCCAGGCGGTGGAGGCGCTGCAATCCGAGGTGGCTCGTTGTAAAGGGTAAGGTGAGATTGGTCAAAGTGCAGCGACAAAGGCCGCTGCGGCATGGTAGTAAAATCGCCATGGAAGCAAACCTCCAAGGGTTGGGGGTCGACGCCATCTTGATTGGCCACAAGACTGGATATAGTGACTTGCGCCTTGTCATAGACGATGTGCATTTTGGCAGCCTCACGCTCACAGTCATCGTTGTCATCCTGAATAATACACACAGCATCAACCCAAATGTAATTGCATCCGAGAGCCCTTGTAGTGAGGATGGCCTGTTTGATAATGTTGGGCAAGGTAGTCAAGTCAATCCTTTGTAGACGGGTTGCTATTGATGATGTTGTCGTGGAGGCGCTATTGATCGATGGTCCCCAACAGTATGACAGTGCGCACCATTCCATTTGGGAATTGACTTGGTCCTCCAGGAATGGGTCTCGCAAGTCGTCGCCCACGTATATGAGTCTTCGAGGGAGCTCCTGCATCTGAGCACTGGCTTTGAACGAGCGCTGATAACTATCATGATTGAGCTTACAATCTTCTAGCCAGATCTTTGCTGTGTTTAAAGTGATTCTTGAGCCCAGACCCTGAGCACAATCGACAGAAGCTTCCACTGAGGACTTGAAAGAACCTTAGAATTTGTGGGTCCCTAAAACAGTATGCTTGTTGTCGCAGACGGCAATGAGTTCGGGGCTCATCATTCCCGGACCCGGCGATGTTGGATCTACACGGAGACTGATGTATACCCCTGAGTCTGGAGGGTTGTCTTCAAGTGGTTTCCAGAGTTTTCCTGATCTCCCACGGGAACTGTTGGAGGGCTCCCAGCTTGGTTTCTCGAGCTTTGAAGCTACTCTCGCGCAGAAGTAACAGCCACCTTTGCCGCAGTCGTGAAGTTCTTGCTCGTTGGTATGAAGCTTGAAGACGGGGTGATCCAGCTATTGATCGTTGCGCTCTAACAATTGACGTTGTAGGCTGACGCATGAGTTGCATAGCGTATGATTAGGTTCAACACCTTCAACGTTTGCTATTTCATATAGTTTCTCGAAGAAGGTGTCGATAGACGTCTGGAGGAACCTGTAGTCTTGCTGAGGATACACAAGCATGTTACTGAGAGCGAGCATGTGTCGATAGACTCGCCAAAAACTTCGCTGTGGAACAAGAGTGGAGGTAGTTGTAGACGAAGACAGACTTCTCGCTTCTGCCATGAGTATAGCTGGATCGTTTTGATAGTCTTGAAAGAATGCAGAAGACGATAGCTTGGCTCCAGCATCAACCAATGTGCTGACAGCAGGTCTATCCCCAGCTAGCAAAGCCAGATCCAAGATTGACCAACAGCAATCAGCGATATGGTTCACGTCAGAACCTGCCTCGACCAAGATTCGCATAATGGCCATGTTGCCCGTGAGCAGAGTCAGGTGGAGAGGATGCCACAGCCCTTCGACGCGCTGGCCTTCCTCATCAAAGGCAGTCCTGATGGCCAACTCGTTCAGCCTAGCTCTTTTGTAGATCAGATATTTGACAACATCGCTTCGATTGAACCCGATTGCCACATGTAATGGTGTCTTACCCCTCTCATTAAGGATATTGACATTGGCGCCATGCTGGAAAAGCAAATTCGATGCCTTGAAGTCCCATTGAATCAGAGCTCGATGAAGGGGTGTGTTCCAAAAGTCCCATGTTGCACGGATCCCCCCTCCCCGTTCACTTGGAGGTTTGATTTCGCCCATACTGTAACAAGTATCAACATCTAGCCCCTCTTCCAAAGTATCGTGCAGCAAGTTTGCCTCACTGGCTCTATCATAATCGTATCCGAATTGGAACTTCACTGAGGGGTTGTCAGATTGTTTCCCCTCGGAGTCGAAATCGGGTCTGTTCCCATGCTCAATGATGCTTGAATTGGCGGACGTTGCATCATTGGCTCTGAAAGGATGTATTGCCAGTGGTCTCTGGAGGAAATCACGAATCGACTTTTCATGAGGCGATTCCTGGTCATCCGAAATCTCGGAGGGGCGAAGAGCATATGCCAGTGGGTAAGGCATCGTTGTATCTTTTCGAGGCCGACCTCGGAGGATATCAATACGTTGCCGATCCGATCAGAAGGGGGATGTACTAATATCCTAGTGACTACTGTCAGTGAATGTTTGGCAACCTTGTTCATCGTGAATCTATGGCCACGGTTTGCGTTTTCTTGCTTGAGGGCAAACTAGCGGCTTTTGGTAGGGCCTGCGGGTTGGGCCGGCTTGAGGATTTCTTGTGATTTCGCGTTGATGTATGACTAGCCGTTACGGACTACGTGTCGGAGGTGCTTTCAGGACGATTGATCAGGTAAAACTGTAGGTATTGATGATGCGGAGTTCTTGGAGGTTACTGCTGTTTTCCATTTTTTCGGCGACTCTCAACGACTAATATAATGCCCTTTAATGTTACGCAAGGAGGATTCAAGCGTAGCTGAATAACCCTTCTGCTAGCATAGCCTCCCACAACAATCACTACAGGGCTCCTAGGCCAATCAAAAGATATCGTATACCTCGTATTGACTACTCTGTGGTACATACACCTTGCCTAGTTTTCACCATGACCGGGCGTCGAAAATGCCTAGCAGCCCGGCCACTTGAGTAGCCATCATGTTTCAAATCAGATTTCCCCTCCCCTTTCTTCCGCTTTCGCTGCTCATAGTGAGGGGTGGGATATGCTGCCATAACCTCACTTCGAGTCACGTCAGTGGTACAAGATCAAGACACGTCGTTGACTTTTTGAATACTACCAGGCCCAAGCCTCCACTAAGGTCATTGGCCCACTTGACCACACGTACGTGTAGGTTAACTTACAGTACTCACCGCCTTCTATACCTTCTTGGCCTCTGCTTCTTAGGCTTACGGGGGGCAATTAATCATGTTGAATCGGCTGTTGAGTTCGAAACAACTTACCAAGTGCTTTATCCAGACTCGACTACAACGAAACTCCCTCTCGCGCTTTACAATTGACGAATAAGATATAAGAGAGTCAATCAAGCTCCCATATCAGGCGTCAAATTACAAGCCATAGCGAGCATCGCTGGTCAATAGAGCAATTACCATGGGTACGCCGTTGTTCTCCCACAGTACCTCGATATCCGTGGCGAGTCTATCCTTCGCATTCTTAAGTGCTTCAGTGGTTGCGTGTGTGGCTTCAGGTTGTTGGTCACGATATTAGTTGCTGACACTTCGATCGCAGTCGGACTCTGCAGTTTGATCCGGCAACTAACCACAATAATCATTGGGTGTGGCCTGTTGCTACCTATCTTATCAGGATGTTGGAAGTGCAGACGAAGATAAATGGCCCTTGGGTAGACTTTCCGGTATTTGAGTGCTCTATAATCGCATAACCCGGCATTCTCGGTACGCGCAGCTTCATGGTGGGCATAAATTGCTGGAATTTGAGAGCGAGTGGAAGCGGCTGTGCCAAAAGTAAATCATCCTCTTTTTGTGCGCCACTACTCGATCTATTTGTTCTGATCCAACTCCCCAGGTGAGAATGTCGACATCGTCGAGGCCAACGCGGCTCAAAGCTACAGTACCGTTCTCACGTGCTCCCGCTCCGTCAGATCCAGCGACCTCTATCACGATAGCCGCCGGTGTGTGAGAGCAGTGATATACACCCCCTACAACTCGAGAAGACGGCCTCGGGCCGCGTTGAGCTCAGATACATGCAGGTATCCACCGGCTACAAGTATTTCGGCTTTCAGGTGCCTGTGCCCTTTAGCTACTCGGAGGCGTATCAAGGTGAGTTCTGTGTTAGTAACGGAGACTTGTACTTCAGCAAGAAGCCGGGCGGCTACAGGTCTTTGACACGCATATAGATATACTACACAGAACCTAAGAAAGAGTTCCAAAGTTCCACCAGGTACATTACTGGGCACATTACTGGGTACATTTATCACGGATACAAGTTGTACGGCGGCGCTTTCATCCTCATATGCAGTGGAAGATCTTCATATCATCCTCGGTGCTGATAGTGCCAGCGAGTAGCCTCAAGTCATCACGGCCGGGAATTGTAATATTTATAAACAGTATCTCGCCTCTTTCGGTTCAGCACATCCGGGCAGTATACTCTATCTCTTAAATATTAAGTTAGAATCACCCTTGCCCCGAGACTCTCCATAGCTTCTCTCCACCCGAAAGTTTGATCCTGATTCATTCTTCGTAATCTCCAACACTCTTCCATAACAATAAGGCCTTTCCAAGCTATTCCAGGAGGTTGAGCTTCTTGTAACACCTTAGTCAAGATCCCTCGGAACCGCTGATGCTGTGGCTCGCTTGTGGCCATACTTCCGGCGATAGTATACGGCCAGGATGTTCGCATCACAAGGCGTGTAGGGAGACCTTCGAGTTTCTCAAGGCAAATATTGACAAAGGTTTGGTCGATACTAATTTGCTCAGATGGGATTGGAGGAAATGTGACTTGTAACAAGATTTTAGCACCGTAAGCCCAGATGAGACTGATCATTGCAACGTCGAGATCATGGCCTGCATTTGTATTTATGAGGCCATCTACATCCCCTTGTATAGTCCGGATGATGGAATCGAGTTCTTGTTCAAGCTCGCTGCGTCGTCGCCGTAATTGTGGTCGGAGAGTATCCTCCCGTATTTGGCTTTGGTCCATCAGGGTTGATTCTTCAAGCCTTGCAATTTTGGACACAATGGCAAAAACCCGATGCTGGCAGCCCATGAAGTCCTCCGTCTTGATTATACCGGACTCCAGAAGAGATAGATAGTCGAAGGTACAAGGACAGTACGACATGGCACCGAATGTAGATATCGCAAGAACATCAATCCAAATGAAGTTAAAAACACAAAGTTCTAGCGACCGTCTTCGTGCATCGTGCTCAGGTAGGCTCGATAAGACGGTTGTCATTACTGATACAGAATTGCGATTTTCGAGTGGAACAGCAGTCTCAATATAATTGAGGACCTTCCTTGCGGCTTGGTGATGTACTTCCCATTGACCCTGAAGCATACTGAAGATCTCGAGAGTTTCCAAATGAGCGATGACATCGAGAAGATTGACCCCGGCCCAAACGAAATCTTCCAGCGGCGCCGGTGTCATAAGAGCAAAACGGTCGACTTCTTCTCGAAGAATAGATATAGACCGAATCTGCAGCCTGTTGACTTTTGATGAGAGGCCAATCTCATTGATCCTAGGTCCTTGGGATAGCGAATGCTCGAAGCAGGCGCTGACGCTTAGAGCTGAGGTGAACAAGGCTTCTCTGCTGATGAGCCGATTGAGCATCCAGTTGCGTTCCAGGTTGTTATTTAGTTTGCAGAATGTATGAGTAATGGGATGGATGACATCGAGGAAGAGCATGAGTAGCCTTGTTTCTTCTCGTGAAGAGTTCTCAGGTCCAGGTCGCATGCTTTGCATCCTGCTGTCCCACCAGATGGTGTCAGGGCGCCGTTGCCAAATATTAACACCACTTGCCAAGTAAATAAGAGATGGTGTGAAAGAGCTATCGCAAGGGAATGAACTCAGTTCAGTCTGGTTAGCACTTGAGGAGTCGCTTGGAGGTTGCTGATGGTGATTACTTCCAGAGCCGAGAGGCAAGGGTCCAATCGCGGCAGAATCAGTGTCCCGGGACTCGAGTTTCCTAGAAACTTTGTAGCGAAGCTCGGCGACATTCCGCAAGGCTTTTGCTTCATGAGACTGGTGGACATCTTTCCACGAGGCTCTTGTGGTAATCCAAGGTGGCGCCGGCACGTCAAAGCCGTAGCATGCAAGGTCTCTAGACCGACAGGTACGGCATGCTGGTAGCTCCTCGTCGCATTTTTTCTTGCGGATTCGGCAGGTGAGACATCCCTTGCGACTACGCGACCCATCTGAAACTGTTTGCTGCTGATCCCTTTGCGCCATACTGGCCGATTGCCGAGAGGAGTTGTGGAGTAGAGGGCTTAAGATGCTTGACGTTGTTAGGTATCCCTATCCACTCATGCTCGAAGAGGTCAGCAGTGGCCCCCACCTATCGAGGGATCGAGATTCAGCTAAGCATTGAGCAGTATTATGCACCAAGCTTGCATGTTCCAGTAGCTCAAGAAGCTTCAAAGCAAGGGCTCTGAAATTCTATGAGGATCACGCACTCGGGTCATCATTAGCTGCCCTGCTTTTCCCCGCATCCCCGAAGCTAAATCGACCTCGCTTAAGCTAAGCCTCTTTAAGATCTCAGTAATGTTATTGGCTGCCCTGCTTGTCTAAATCGACTGCGCTTAAGCTAAACCCTTTCGAGGTTTCATGCATGCACTCACAACAGGTGACGAGATGCATTCATGCTTTTCTTATCAGTGAGTAGGTCATCTTACTGCGTCAACATAGATATATAAGTATGCCCTCGCTATGATATTTAATGTACTGCCAATCTTGTACCATCTTCTGAGTACGGGCGACACGTGTAACCGAACATAATGTCGTGTCCTCAATGCTTTACTGGACATGTTGACCCGGGCACTCCCACTGGTCGTTGGGGTACCGTTCATGGCTTACGAGCCTACACTGCACAACCCCCCGCCGGCAAGGATCCGACGGGTATCGTTGTCATCATCCCTGACGCGTTCGGGGTTGACTTTGTTAACAACCAGATTCTGGCAGATCACTATGCTTCAGCTGCAAATTATCGTGTCTACTTGCCCGACTTCATGAATGGTAAGACAGATGTTTATTTTTGTGTTGTAAAAGGGAGACGACTGACGCCCTCCCTCACAGGCAAGGCTGCTCCAATCAGGACAATGATCAATATGGCACACCTTTGGGATGAGAAAGGATCTTGGTTGTCCAAACCGTCGGTTCCCTAAGGCCCAAGTATACATTACATGACTGATCCATATCTAGCTACTATCTCATTGCTACCATGTGGGACTTTGTGCCATTTCTGTATCGAAATCGTTTCAGTGTTTGTTGGCCAAGGGTGGCCGGCTTCTTGAAAGAAGTGCAGCATCATAAAGAAGCAGCCCTTCCCGTAGGAGTTGCAGGTTTCTGCTGGGGTGGACTTCACGCTATCAGACTCACCCACAACACGGCGAAAACACAAACTGTTGATGGCCGCCCATTAGCAGACGCTTTTTTTACTGCCCATCCAAGCAATGTGGATATTTCCCAGGATATAGGCAATGTCAGACGAAATCTCTCTATCGCCATTGGCGACGACGATGGAGTGATGGGAATGAAGCAAGTGCGGCAAGCTGAATCGATCTTGGCAAGCATTGACGTCGAGACGAATGTCGTCATTTACCCTGGAGCAAAACATGGGTTCTCAATCCGTGCAAGTAGGGCAGAGCCAGACTCAAAGGAGACGCGACAAGCTGAAGAAGCTGAAGAACAGGCTATTGCCTGGTTCAAGCGGCAATTTGATGCTGCGAAACAAAAGGCAGGCAGTCAACAACCGGCATCTTAGGGAACAAGATTAGCAGCATAGTTGGTGAGAATAGTGCTATTTAGGAAATGTTTGCTTCTAATCGTATTGTATATGCAAAAGGTGTTCTCTTTTGAAGACTCTTGTACAATCATTCGGACTCCATTACTTAAAGGAACTCAAATAGACCAGCACTCGCTTCTTTTCTTATCACTAATCTATCTCACAGAGATCGATCAAGGTGAAGTTGAAGTAATATTATTGTCATAAAATAGGGTAGGTTAGTTTTTATCGCAATGGTAGACCTGTGCACCCTAGTACATGAGTCTAGAAATGGTTGTATCCGGATCTAAAAAGCTCAGGCGAGCCAGCGTGTCGAGGCTGCGGGCTACAGTGGTACAAGGACAACAAACCCGGACGGTACCCCTTCATTAATGGCAATAAGTGCAGGATAGACATTTGGACGCCTACACGCCTCTTCTAGAGCACAATGGCACCCAGGCTCATCGCGTCTCAGCTATAGGGCACCCCCCGGAGAATATGGAGATTGACAACAATGCTTCGACACCTTGCTGTACATGGATATCACCACCGAAGCGAGCACATCCATCACAGCAGGCAGCGTTGACTAGGTCAGGGAGACCTACATTGAAGGGAACTTTTGTGTCCTCCCCTCCATCGCGAAGATTATCAGCCGCCGACTCTCGTCCTCAGATGAGATGAAATCCGTTATGTCTACCAGCTTCTGCGGGAAGTCGGTTCTCCTGTATACCGGCAGATGTACTACTTGGAAATTTCGGAACCTCTTGTAGCTGCGATCTGGAACGTTACAGTCGTGGAATTAATCGGGTCGAAAGTAATAACGATAAGCAAGGTGCAGACGCATAGTTTGCCAACATCTGCCCACCATGCCCTATTTCAAGGACGAGAGCTCCATGCCTTGCGAACAAATGACCTCATATGAGTCCAAAATTGGGGCCAATTTCATTTAGAGGGCTGGATCTTCCACAAGTCGTGCCTCGCGTTCGACTTTGGCAGTTGTGAGACCACCTCCGTGCACATGGGTAACACATTCTGTAATAGAAGGTGCAAAGCAACGGCGGTGGGTTTCAGATGCTGAATAGGCATTAATGTCCCAGGGTCAAGATACTAGCCCAGGGTTCGGCGTTCAGAAAACTCCACGGGTTTTTTAATGGGCTTGTGCTCTATAATGATGCTAGATCCGTCACGCGCCGTCGTAGTCTCGAGAAAGCGGCTCAAAGGGCACCACGGGAAGAATATGTGAGCTTGGGACATCAGGACTTAGACCTAACTGTGGGGTTTCTTGAGTATCTTGGTTCTTGTTTCGCGTCTCAGACTCACAGTTCTATGGACAGGGAGTTCTTTTGGTTAGTATCACACCTCCAACTCAACCGAGTGTAGCTCCCTTCTTCATCACCTTGATATCCTTCTCGTGCATGACTCTATAATCCCTTCTCTAACACCCCATCAGCATCGACGAATCGTTTCGAAGAGAGAAAGTTTATTACTTAGCCAATTAGAGTCTCCAGATAATTGCTTCCCGCGGCTTTTGACCAGGTTCACAATCTCCTCCTTTTACTCTCTGACCAGACCATCGCGTTGATATTGATGCGGCAGTGGTCAACGCCGCCCTTGCGAGCTAGTTGACTGACATGTAGTCCAAGATTTCTTGCTTTTGCGTAAAAGATGCATTGGAGCGTACCACCGTGACAGTGGACGGGAGTCTTGTTGAGCATGGTTCATGGTGGTATGCATGGCCGTGACAACCTCCACAAGAACCATCCTCACGCCTCGCGACCTATAGACCTTAAAGTCTCCAGATCCATTAGTATTGAACCTTGACCTCGCATATGCAGGGTGTTCGATCATATCCCAGGTCTCCTTTCGCATAGTGACAAACTACGCTTTAATCGCTTGAGCCCTTATAGTAGCAATTTTCGACATTCAATTGACTTTCTGCCAGTAGTCATCGGGAAATTCCTCTCCCATGAGTTTGAATAACCCTCTCTAGCGGGTTTCTTTTTGACAGATCCTGAGACCGCTCTACAAGAGGTTTCAGGCTAGTAAAACAAGCAAACAATATCCATCTAGTATGCCATCAGCCGCATAGCTGAGAATCTCTAGTAGACGGCATCAAGGGTCGGATAGATTGGTAGAAAATCAGGGAATACTGCTGAGAACCAAGAGCCCACCAGTAGTGGGGTAGTACATGGTGTCAGTCGTTGCTATGAGGAAAAGAGATATATCAAAAGTTAGTCCAACAATCGTAATCAACTGGATCGTCTAATGGGAGACATCCTTGGTCACTATATAGCAATAAATCCTTCAAATACACCTAACAATTCCAATGGCTTTCTAGATATAGCCTATGGACTTATAGTAGTAGACTAAGGAGATCCGTTTTTGCAAGATCCCGTTTTCCTATTAAAAGCTAGTTTGATCGGCAGAGATTGCTGAGACGCGGTAGTTGCAGTAGGCGAGGTAAACAATCCGATGGTCGTAAGCGGCGTCTCTAGGAACCGGCCAGCCATTCCAGGATGGACATATTAGACTATCCTTCTTAAGCTTGGCTTTAGCAGCAGGGACTTTTGTGAAGAAGCATATGTGACCCAATTCCTCTGTTATCTCATAACAGGGGCCCCTGTTTTTGGGTCAGTGGTCTAGCGGCCTATGCGACAACTTTTGTTTGGAAAGAGGATGCTCAGGCTTCGCTGGATGAAGTCTGGTCTTGGCCGCGGAGGTTTGCGTCGTTTCGGATCTTGCTCTTGTCTTGCGGTTCTATGGACGGAAGGGAAGGCGGAGCTGATCTGAGAGCGGTCTGCCAAGCTGCTGTCTTGCCTTACTCTTAGATCTGTGCTTGGATCGGTTGAAAGCGCAAGAGGCCGATATCTCTCCGTACTTGGCGAGAGATGAAGGGATCGCGGTGTTTGTTTATGAAAGGGCCATGGTAGAGTCGTGACAACGAGTGAGCTTTGCCTTCAGCTGATCAATACTGGACGTAGCAAGTGATAGATGCCAGTTTTGATGGCAAATTGCTAAGTATCAATGGCGGAATGAAATTTAGGCCATTAGGATGATGGAGGAGAAGAGACAGGTGGAAGAGATGAGTATTTGTGAAATGAAAAGAATCCTAAGGATACATGGGTGCCGAGCGCGCAAAGCTCGTCTCCCATTTCAAGTTCAAGAGCACTCTAAACAGGATATACAAGACACAGAAACCTCGAGCTGCCCCTCCTTCGCCTCTTAGTTAATATTCCACTCACTATACAGCACCCACTTCTCTATCTTTACCACCTCTCTTATCTTAATTCTTCAGTCGACCGACAGAGGCGGTTATTATTATATTCGCAGACAAGACGACCGAGGACTAACAAACCTAGAGTGAACCGACAATTACAGACTGGCTCTTGCAAATGGGCGGAAGGCTATCAATATGTGGAATGTAGTGGGCCTTGGGTTTCCAGATGTCGAGATTCTATGACGCAAGACTCGGAACGTATTTGAGAAGTAAGAGACGACTAATTGTGCTTTAGTGAAAGGATGTGTTTGTGAGAAGTTATGGAATGAGTAAGGCTGTTTGATACCTATCGACCGTTTGAGTTTGGGTTTGCGCTTGGCAGTTGATGTATCTGTTTCGGTTCTGTTTCGAATCTCGAAGTCACTTTCATCGCCAATCACTCTATCTATCTCGATCTCAGAATACAAGTTTTTTGTCTAGTGTTCCCAACCTTCATACCTTGGAAGTTCGGACTTGCCTGCGTCATGGTGGCATTCTTAGATACTGTCTCTTGGTTCCTGCTCCAAGAAGATATCAACAGCAATCAGCCTTCAGTAAAAGACAACCTGACGAAAGAAACTGGATTCATTCTCAGAGGAGTTAAGATCAGTACATTCATGTACCTCACTCTACAAACCCCTGTCTCTCCTGAGTGGGCTTACCTCCTCTAACGTACATCTTGGACTTCATCTCGAGCTATTCACCAAGTAACCCATTCATTCGTCACCCACGTGAATCAACTAAATTAGATTGATCGCCCATCCCACCAACCTCGCAAAGACGATCAATAAACATAGTCCGGCCCAAATGGCTCGTTCGGCTACCGAAGAAGACTGCCTTTGCCGCGCACCCAAAATCCAGCGCTTCGACGACGACGAAAACTTTCGTCTCAAAAGATTCAACCAACTAACCATAGCGCAAATAATACGGAGGCGCTCCGTGGAAAGATTCAATTTTTTTGGATCTTGATGAGAAAGATGAACAAAATGATAAGGATGAGGAGAACGGTGCTACTCTAAAAGAGCAAACTATCCAATCTGAGCCGATCTCGGCTGTCCCTGGGCCTCCTAATGGCAACAACCCTCCCAACGATCGGTTCGAGATCAAAACAAGTAATACCTTCTAGCCGGTTATATCTCTATATCATCGGCCTCTGCATTGGGTATCGTACCTCACGGGGCTGTATTGGTAGCCACATTCCGGGCATGAAGAGCGTTATTCAGAGGTTCCAGGCTTCACTCCAAGCCACATCAGAGAACCGCAAAGTCGGATCATGGCCCATTCTTCAGTGGAGCTCAGGCTATTCTCTATGACTCATCATTCAGCAGTCCTGTCTTAGAACATCAGGCCCCTTCTGGACTGCAAAACTCTAGCCACCAGAGTATCTCTAGCAATGGTATTCAAGCACAACGGCATCCCTCTCCAAGCCGAGTCTATTCCACCTCTGCATCTCTTGGCGGTTCTCAGCCTTACTATCAGTCCCAGCGCTCATACTGACATGACATTACCACACTGCACTCGAGATTGAATGCCTTTGCGCTTATCCTAACCAAGACCAAAGGTATCGATTACATCTCGATGATGACCGCAAGTGATTCAGCACGAGTGCGTCCCGGTGGACAACAGTAATCGTATTAGTGCTGTCGATAGTAAAGAGAACACCATGCGGTTAGTACTCGGGATGCCCGGAAACGGGCTACCCATGCCATATTCAGCGACACTGGGAACGTATTCGCGTGATCTTTTTCGAATTAGACAACAATGGTAGAATGCCACCAGCCTAATTCCCCGATCTAACACATTTGAAGGATCAGTTCTCAAATAAACGGGACTGTTGCGAGTCTGAAACAATCTTTCAAATATTACAGATTAGTTGAAAGTGAGACCTTTCTTGTCACTCGCCCTTTCACAGACATACCAGGTGCATTTGCGGTAAGCCCGACGCCAACGCCTTATACCTGGGTTACCTCAAATAAGAAGAAATATTTCCAGCGTTAACTGAGTCCTTGTGATTGGCGCACGACGCGAAGTGTCATAGTGAGACTCAGAAACAACCTTCCATGGCATGTGATCTTGATCTCTCCCAAGCTACGTACTGCCGAAACAACCTGCTCTGAAGGGTGCTTCAAACTACTCCATTGACTGTGAGGGCTAGTGGTGGCAGGTTAGCAAGGGCAGCAACGATTGCAAGGCTAGGCGCAAGTTCTTTGTAGAGCTTATGTGCGGAGCTCTTGACCACAACTCTTGCTTGGACACCATAGACATTCGGGTACGCTAGGGCAACGTCATTAAGAGACTTGACGCCGACGACTAAACACCACATAATTTTGAGGAGTGGCCTCCTACAGTTTAGTCCATTTCAGAAATAGTTGATTCAGACTAAATCAACGCTCGGCTTACCTTATAGTCCCAGGCTGTCTAATCGTGGAATAGCTTTAAACAATTTAAGACTTACTCACTCTACTATGGCATCATCAAAAAACTATTCCACAGGACACACGGATACATGCGAGCCTACGTGGTATCGCGGGATGTTAGGTAGATCTAGACATACGAGTGGACCTTTTGGTCTTAAAGGGCCGTTGGAAGTAGAGCCAACGCAATACTAACTTAGCCTCTACATGTCAACTAGTAAGTATCGGTAAAGAAAGCGGGTGGGTAAGAGATTTGTAGGGGTGGAGCAGAGGCGTTGTTTGCACTCCTAGTTTGTATACCGAGGCTTATATATCTAGTTCGCAAAAGCCGAGTGTAGTACTGCAAGCAACCCCTGATAGAGCTGTCACTAACTACCCATCCTAAGACTATACATCTACGTGAATCAAGCCCTTCTTTTACAAGTCTAGTTTATAATTCTTAGTTGCTTTAGCACCCTTACGCTACGCCTCAAAAGCATCGGCAGCCTAGTCCGTACAATCACATCCATCAGTTTCACCCGTTGCAAACTCGTATCTCCCATGCAGTCACTTCTGGCCCGGTCGATCGCGCATCATGTGAACTCTTGAAGTCTATCCCGGCCACAATTTATGAGACTCAGCTTGAGAGCTGTACACATGACAGCACATTAACATGAAGAGAGCCGGCGTTAGTTCCTCTTGGTATCCATCCGATCTTTCCAGCGTTGCACCGTCGCGTCTGGGCCTTGCCTTCAGCGCCTCCACTGGGATAAGCGTGTTTTAGGCTTCTGAGACCTCACGTAGTCTATCGGCTTTTGGATCTCGAACCGGCCCCCAGGGCAGCTCTCCTGGTTTGCGCTTGTTTTCGAGTGCTTTTTCAAGGTCCATTCTTTCGTTGTTCGGATAGAAAACAGGCATCCCAATCAGTCCAGCGCCTTCAATGAAGCCAAATCAGTGACTAATGATACATGCCTCGGGGCTGTATCTCTTGCATAGGGGAGTCCATGCATTGGAAATCTTGATCTGTAGCGGCATCCATCGAAGCGGATGTCGCAAAATCTCTCCCATAGTTCATCGACTTGCTCATCAATCGAGCTGTTGTTATTATTTCCACCTAGGCTTGGATCTCCTTCCTCCAAGGGCCAGATATGAATAGCACCTTTACGTCTCGAACTAATGCTTTCTTTACTTTTTTCTGCAGTTCGAGTCCATTGCTGTAGTTGAAATCTCCATACAGAACGACATGTGGGAACGGATATCTTTTTGGTAACGATACTGAGTTATTCCAAGCAAATACTCGCTGGTTTGCTTTGGTAATGGATGGGGCAACGTGCTCCAGGGTGTCTCCGGTCATGGCACGTCCGATGAGACTTTTGCATCAAGACGGACGTGGATTATGGCCAGCCTTGACACCTGATATTTTGGGTAGCTTTAAGGACTGGTTTGTCAAGCGGAGATATCGATTCAGCCAGTATTTGGCTTCCCACCAAGGGTAAGAGTAACGTTCCATGACACCTCCATTATTAGTGCCTTTCTTGATAGCTGTGGTCTGTGAATCCAGGTATTGTTGCAATTGATGAAATAGCGTCGGAGGGTGACCTGAGACATGTCCCCCCGAGGCTTGATTGGAGAACTCTGCAGTTTTCTTATTTGTAATCTTCTGCCCGATCTTCGTTGCGTCCCTCTCGAGTTTATCTGCTCGTTTGACGGGAAGATAGTACCATTAAAAGAGGTCACACATGTCGCCGGCGAAATCTCCGGTCGTGGGGAGGTTGATACTCATGGAAGTCTAGGTTCCCGTGACCTTGAGATAAAGACAGCACATCAAGCCGTCATAGGCTCCACCATACTCCCCATCACGCCGCCAGATTGGGTAACCTGGAACTGCTTGTGGTTGCTCCCTCTTGAAATAGCCGTATGGTAGGAGAAGGGAAACTCGCTTTCTTTTGGTCGGATAAGACGTTGTATGCAATGGTACATCCAGAAGAGATATCTGTTACAGCATAAGTTGCAGGGTGTTTGTAGTTTGTATCGTTGGCCTTCGTTGCAGAGGAACGATGCTATATTCGTCTAGGTTTTCCGCTGCCCCTTTTTGTAGAACATACTGCCTCACTGGACGTGTTCAGAGGAGTCAGTTATGGTTCCCGATGCTTATTTTTAATTAAGCCAAGAATTAATTTTCGGGAATTGGAAATTGAAGAATTTCATCGTGAATAAGAAAGTTGAGGGGGTGATGAAAGTGAAATATGGTGTAGAACGGCATGGTGACTAGTTTGTTTGCGCTTTACGGAATGCTCTTATGATTAGAAGGAAATGATCAGAAACAGGCTCTGGGCAGTTTCCCAGCGTCAAACGCGGAGGAACTTGGTATACATGATAACTTCAGGTCTTGCGGCTATTCTAAGTCACTACGCCAATCAGCCCTCGCCACGTCAAGGGACATATCCCAGGTAAAGCATTAGTTATTTACTGACCCACCTGGCATGATGTTAGAATTACAGTTACAGAGGTTACACAAAGGTGGTCAGCTGGATGGGCACCGCAGTTACTTTACATTCAGTTTCTTCGCAGATTTACCAACCAATAGAAACCTATCATTTTGTGACTAAGTGGCTCCCTGTACTATTATTAACACAGGACATTTAGTCAGACCTTCCCAGCTGGACTAGTCCCAGCATGTGTTATCACGCATTCCGGATTTTCAAGATACAAGCCACTTGAGTGACGATGGCGAGCGTGAAAATTTATCCTCGGGCACTGAAATAGTTGTAGCTTAAAGAGTCATAGGGTAGAGGCAGCTCGGATTTTAAGGGAATATAAACTACTGGGTAACATGTATTGTAGCTGCTTGTTCAATAGTGATAATTTTCTCTATGCAGTGCAGCTACCCTATGTGTCCACGAGGATGATCTTATCTTATCGCTGATAAGATAAGCTCCGTCAGCGAACAAAAGCTATGAGGAATGTGAATGGCCCACCCTGCTAATTAACGCCCGGCTTACCTATTGAGCCCACCTCACCTATTGAGCCCAACTCATCCAATTGCTAAGTGCCCGGAACCCTCCAAAACCGGACGTATCTGGTCTGACAGCACTCATGGAACACAAAATTTTGGCTTCTTTCCCTTATCGGCCCCTAGAGCCTGGTCAGATACGTCTACTTCAAGTGAAGCCTGGTGACCTCGACTTGATCTCCGCTGAGCTCAGCAATGTCGACTTGAGTCTCAACCCGCTTTTCTGGGCTCTATCCTACGTATGGGGTCCAAGAGAGAACCCTCGCATCATCCAGATCAACGACACATCCTTCAGTGTCACGATCAATCTCTACCATGCACTTCACGAGTATCGGAGCCTACTTTCAGAGAGCCGCCGCAATGTCGCCTTATACTTGTGGGTCGATGCCATCTGCATTAATCAAGAAGATCCAATCGAAAAGTCGGTTCAGGTCCCGCGTATGTCTGATATCTACGGTAGATGCAAGCGCGTCTTCGCTTGGCTCGGCCCAGTGAAGCACGAGGAAAACGATGGTGTTCGAGAGCTAGCGGTGAAGCTAAAGCAGTTCGAGTTACCAAGCCATCCTAGTACAAATGACCTCATGGAGGACAACCTAATCAAGGAGTTCATGGAATCAGCAAAGTCCGATCAAGAAGCTGCAGATGCAGTGGAACGTGTTCGTCAGGCATTGCGATCAATCGGCCGTCGCCCTTGGTTCCGACGTATCTGGATTCTCCAAGAAGCTGTTCTAGCCCAGCGACAACCAATTATGCTTTGTGGGCCGTATGAACTGGGATACGATATCTTCTTTAAGACATGGGTGATGATGTTGGACCCATCTCTTGAAGGACAACTTCTATACACCTTCATGGCTGTAAACCCTGTGAGGTTTCAGGCCATTGGTTTGGTCTACAAGAGGATCTTACATACTAGACGAATGAAAGATCGAGAAGAGGTAGAATCCTCAGATGACCAGCAGAAACAATGCGCGGTCGAGGTCTTGGAACTATTGAACGAGACGACTGAATTGGAAGCCACAGTGCCTCATGACCGTCTATATGCCCTCATTGGTCTTTTGGCTTGCGATCCTTTGCCCAGTGCACTTCTCCCGGATTACACCAAGTCTTTTGAAAAGTTATGTCATGAGCTTGTAACTTTCATACTCGAGCAGACTCAAGATATCCGCGTGTTGAACTTGGGTACTGTGGGGAACTTGGTGAACGTGCCCTCATGGACACCAGATCTCCGGAACAACTGGATGGCAAGGGTGAACACCATACCGTGTCCAGGAAAGTGCTTCAACCTTTCTAATGATGGCCAGGTCCTCACTATGTCAGTAATTAAACTCGGGCATTGTGTATCAGTTTATAGCCCTGCGCAGGCTGATCCAGAAACAGGCATTGCACCACCTTCAGTCTTTATGGATTTCGATGAGTCCATAATCAAGGTAGCCGCGGCGATCAGAAGAGTCACTCGAATGGAGGTCATGGTCGAGTGGTTCCGGTTCCACCTGGCTGATATCTACACTGAAACGCGATTGGACAACTCAATAGTGACGAGAGTCATGATGGCGTATGTGTGCATGGTGCATAGTCAGCCACTCTCATCGCTTGGTTCTCGATTTGGAACAACAGAACAGTTAGAAGGTGCAGATGGGATGGTGAGGAACCCGACACTGCAACGAAGCATGGTTGGACGCAGTACCTTTGTCTTGCAAGATGGGACAGCAGGGAACCTTGACGGAAGTGACACGATAGCAGCAGTTGGAGACGCAATGTGTATCTTTCCAGGACTTGCAGTTCCTTTTCTGATACGATCCGACGACAGTGGGAAGTGTCGAGTTATTGGCCAAGTCTCGACTTGGAACCATTTAGGTGCGGCCTTGCCTGCGAATCTTCTCGAGAGTTACCGTCAATCTTTCAAAGGAGCACACCAGCAACGAGAGACTCAGCATGAGGTGAGGATGGTAAGCTTGATGTAGGGATAGCAAGCCCACGTACGTGCTTATTTGATGTCTTGACCAGCATAGGTGTTGAAGCATATGAGTCGGCAATCAAAATTGCCCGAAAGTGGGCTTACAGTGGTGGAACTTGGCGACAGCCTTTGAAGGGGTTCAGGTCCAAGCAGTTCAGCAGCAGGAGCCGCGGTGGCGGAAGTATCTTCGGTGTGGGGGAGATCTCGGTCAGAATGAATATTCATACTTGATCGATCGGGACTTTATACGTATTTGCGAGCGGTCATGCTGGCGCCCAACACCTGGTCTGATGCCATAATTTCCGACCTCGAACTACCCTCCAAAGCTCTAGTGTTTTGACTGGTCGCAGGCACCTGCAGCTCGAGTTCGAGTCAGACTCTTATGGAGAAGATTCATCTATGGCAGAGGACATGGACGCAGGGTAAAAGGCTTTGGCCAAACCCCTGGCAAGGTCGTACACACTATGCATAGCATTTGGACATGTCGTGTACAGATATCTGAGGCTATAGAATAATTTGCAGGAAGTTTGTTACATCCTGAACGAAGATGAAAAATCGCGTCCTATCCCACCATACACACCGGATTGTTTGCAGCCCCTGTCTCCTTCATGTGCGGGAAGCCTAGGCGTTTTAATGAAAGAACAGTTAGGAAGCGAACGATTCCACTCAAAGTATCAATCAAATGTCACCTTCAAGGATGATTTGCGTACTCCTGATAATGTATAGTATGATCCAAACCACTTACACCTTAAACATCACTATGATGCCTTATCCGCCTGCCAACCCTGAACTATGCTGACATGACAACCAAGCAGGGCATAAGACTGGAGAAAAAATCAACAAGTCTCAGATATCTTCATCACCAACACACGGTAAAAGTTCAGTATACATTCTCGGATGGCCTGGTTGATACGCTGTTTGATCTCCCATTCATCCGCCCCTCGTGACATATCTTGTGTCGTCTTGTTATAACGATAAGGCCGCTTAGTCCGAGATCTTGAAAATGGCGGAGTTGACGTTTCAAGACGACGTCTTGCGGCAGTGCAAGTAAAAAAAGCAGAAACCTGAGAAGCTTGCTTGATGGATCAAGGTCATGCGCGGGGCCTCCCTCAGAATCGGAGATGCAACCCATCAGAGAGGACCTCTCTCTTCGACTTTTTAATCCGCCAGATGGAAAAGCTTACACGTATGGAAGCCGTCTTGAGCCGAGATCAGGTAATCTTATTTAACAACATCGCCAAGAATTTACTAAAACGACGAGGGAGGCTTTACCCGCGCACAATGAAATACCTTGACAGGTACATATAGCCCTTGTCCGTATACTCCGCGGGAAGCTTAGGAACAATATGCTGTTCATGGCCGAGACTAACTCAGAGGTCATATCATAGGTAGTATAAACAGCCCTCATCTACTCAATGCACCCAACAGCATTCTGGGAAGACTATCTACATTTATACCTAGCACTAAAGCCCTAGTCCATATCAGTAGAGATACGAAAGGGACTAACGTCTTGGTCGTCAACATGTAGCAGAAACGTGTTTGGATATGGCCTTCTCGCGTGGAGAGTAGGCCATAACTGAGGTTCTGGCAATAATGTTGATTCTCAAGGAATTCAATGGAGCGTTGAGCGGTGTGGTGAACGTCAAGTTGTGTGACTTGCTTACAGACCCAGCTGGTTAGACCTCTTAATACCAAGAGAGCGAACATGATTCTAGTGACAGAGGGCGAATGCTAGCAGGCGGATGCGGACTTCTATGAGTGAGGATATGCCACAGCAGCTTCAGCGGCCAGAAAGGTCTTGATACTACCGAAGACAATAAGAAACATACTGTTTCCGTAAGATGTTGTAGTACAACAATCACTAATGAATTTATTCTTATAGTATTTGCACCAACGAAATGCGCAACCTTGACAAGATCGGAATCCTTTCCAAGGACTACACTAAGAAACCAGGATAACGGCGCTGCCCCTCCTCTGATCCCGCCACCGCATATATAGTGCTGTAGTTCACACTGTCATCAATTGTGTTATAGTTACTGACTTGATTGAGATTACAGCTGTTATGGTTAATTGTAATCGGTTGCTGTTGGACAAGTGACTTGACGTCGGGCGGGGGGGTGTCAAGCTGTCGGAGACCACTCATGTGACGGCCACCGATAAGGTTACCCGTTGTGTGTTTGGCCAGCTGTGATTCTGCATGAGACGACTTACCAACCTTGTGTGTCGACGTGGTTTTTCATGTGCGGCTGGATCGCCTTGGCATACTTTGAATCCAGCAAGACAGATCCTCCGCAGGTGCCGGACTAGACCATCGAGCGCGAAACATATCTCTGCGCAACAATCGTGCGGATATCATCGCTAGCGCTATCTAACATGGTGTCAGTATTGTCATGAAGTGGCACTGGCACTTACCCACAAATGGCGTCGAGTTAGATACGCAAAGTTAGGAGTATGTAGGCCAAGAGAAGGTGTAGGACGGCTTGGGTCAATATACTGACCCGCCTGGAGCTTCCCTTTTCCTCGGTATCCTCGAAAGGAACCTCGACTTTATTTCACGAAGCACTGAATATATTAATCGCAGTATCGTCATAGTTGGACACGGTGAGAGGCGCTCGACCCTTTTCATCCGCGTTTGCGATATCGCTCCTTTTAATTGGTATTGTCAGGGGCTATGCTTGTCGTACAAGTCAGTGTCAGATAGCGTTGCAAAACGGGCCGTCTTAGCCTAGAGAACTGGTCAAGGTCGATGTCCCACTCTCGGTACTTAATATTATAGTAAAATATAGAATGTGGTATGTAAAGTTTATCGGTCGATCGACGGGTAATGCGTGTTATCTGAGGCGTTGCTCTATATTCGCAGTGTCAGCCTGTCATGCATCGATTGATGTCAAGAATGTCTGTGACAGAAGATTCTTGCGGGAATTCTTGTTATTATAGTCAACAACAGAGTCGCAAGCCATGGAACATGATGTTGGTGGAATTGATGTTGTCTTCTGCGCGCTGTCACGATACCGGAAAGCATGTAGTTGACTAATTGGTGAATTATTTGCACTCCTTCCGCTTACATCAAGTGTAGTCAGAGCTGGTCGAGCATCACGGGGCGATGCAATTCCGTCACCGGTTGATCTCTACTCGACTCGTTATACCATATCGTATCGCACCTCGTCTTCTCTCTGAGATTCTCTGCAGTGTCGCAGTATGTTGTCGTGCATTCCTTGTTATTGATGGTCAATATGACCACATGCAAAGGTTACAGACAAATTTTGTCCCCGCGAAACGTGTCCTTGCTTTGACTATCGAGTTTGACTTCCTCTACCTTTGTGTCTTTTCCTCTTCGCCCTCAATCCGCTCCAGAGAGACTGCTAACCCATTTGGTAATAATTCTAAGCCACATTTTGCTTTGTTTGACACTATACGTCAGAGCATCGTTACTGGTGACACCTGTAACCTGTTCCTCTGGACCCCCCTCTTGTAAAGTTTTGTGACGTATCATCGGACTCCCCGAGCTCTTTTATGCGATGAATTTTATCTGCTCTTTTTCCTTGGAACCTCTTTGATCAATCACTACCTACCTTACCTGATAAGCCCGCAGATCAAAATTTGACTGACTGAACAAAGAGAAATACAGCTCAAAGGAAAGGCACCACATGCTACGTGCAGTATAAATCCACGGATAGCCCATGTCTTTTTAATAAGGACCGAGACATCTGTAACACTCCCGTTATTCAAACATAACCACCCTCTCAAAATTCAGAATAAAATCAAACAAGCCACTCAGCTCCGAAAATATTACCCGTCTTTAAGCACAGCAAGTCCAACATCTATACGCAAAACACCAGCAAAGCGCTCACCCTTACGCTGAACATGTCACTGAAGAAGATGTCTCTCGCGACAGTGGTGCAGGACTCCTGTATCGAGGCAAGGGAGCTGATTCACAAAAGAAATCCTCAGGAAGGGGTACACACGGTACCAAGACCTCTTCGTTCCTGTCTCAATAAACCTGCGCCAACTGGCATCAATCTTGATAAGAAGGACTCCGGGGGGTCCAGCACGAACACCAAGAGCAGCAAGGATGGAATGAACTTCGAAAAATCACTGCAGAAGACACGAGAACCGATGGTTCTCTTGGAGACCCGCCGCCTCGATTGGAAAGAGGAAGCTTTCATGCCTGAAACCTCCGGCCATGGTATCGATAATGATGACCCGATCATTGCGGACTCCGATGAATTATTGCCCCTGTTGGATGGGGTCACCAGCCAGAAAGAGGTGCGGCGGCTGGAAATCGAAAAGGCACTCCAGGAGAAGGAGGCTATGTGGAGCCTTGAGAGACATGACATACTGGAGAGAATGAAGAGAATCAACGCGCACAGGAACGCACGCGAGAGATAAGTTTTTGTCAAACTCTAACTGTTGTTCATGTAATAGGTGCCTGACACATGTCAAGGGTGGAAATCAAGGTGGCCTCGGAAAAGCACGATTGGGTCCTATGGGTAGCACGGATTGTGCAAAGACAAGCGTAAGATCCTACTTTCAGCTTTGAGAAAATGACACGGAGTTTGAAATTGGTGATGAGTTTTGAATGTCGTTGTATTAATTTATGAACAACTGTGTATCATTCAAGGTATGAGATATCCATGCTGTGAGCTAAGTAACGACGGAGAGTTTCGGTCTATACACCGTTATGTCTCACAAAAAAGCGAAGCAAAAAGATGACTGGCGGCCTTTCAAGACAGGCATTCTTCTAGAACCGCAACCAGTAACCTAAAAGCCGATAAGACACTAAGTAACAGGGAAAGGCATTCGTTCATGTGAGTGAGACAAGTCAGCGTCTCTCACTGGAAGGGTAAGTGACTGATCTCGAACGGCTACTAATGTAAGGTGGTTGTATTAATCTATCTATACCAGCTAGGTCGAAAGACATTATATGACTTTCTCTAAGAACCCTTGCCTAACGGCCATGCTGGACGAAGGTCTCGACTATTGCGATAAACGTTGGGAAGACATACGCTGACCAGCCAGGAGCTACCTGGAACGACGATACTTGGGAAGGTAGGCAGCTTTGGAGCCAGATTAAGAAATGGAACGTCGATGCAAGAGTTCTAGACGAGTCATAACCAGCTTAGCGCGACCCCTGATGAATGAGGTGTGGAAGGCTTTGGGATGGATCTCAGTCGGGCTTGATCATTGACAAGATACTAATATCCTCTACCTCTCCAAGTTCGGTATTGGAATCCGTGGTGTTGAATATCCAAGGCCAAGGACCACGGCTATGTCTCGAAGTGGAAGTCAAAAGCCATTGTCATCTTGTTTCTCTAACCCATGTCCAAGATTTGTTTAACCAGGATCATTCTCGTTGTTGACCCATAACCAGTCAACATCAATCTCATCAATCCATTACTTTCTATACAAAGGGAAGTATCAAGGCCAATGTCCGAACGCATGGGATCATCTCGCTGTCTCTACCGACAATACATCGTTACACATCATACACATGAGGCTAAGGCATGACGTTTGATCTTGATCTTTTCATCATCCTCAGATCTCCCTGTGCGACGGATCGATGAAAGAAGGGGCCTCCATCACATCTTTGATTGCTTGTTACTTCATTTCAACCAAATGAGGTGGAGAGGCGGGCCATCTTGTAGCGTCGCAGAGCTGTTCATTATCGTAGGTCGGTATCTTCCATCGTAAGTCACTGTTTCATCTGAGGCTCGATCCGTAATTCCTTTCTTGTGGCGACTCCGAGCATCCAGGGCTATTTTGGGCTCAAGTACCTCCCCTGACCGTCTCGTGGCACGATGGCATCAGGATTCAAAACTTGCTATAGGTCTTCATACGTACCGTGATGGTACATTGGCTTTGGATTGCGATCACACCACCAGCTACCAAGAAAATCTTGAGACATTAAGGCATCGTAGATCAGGTATGTTAGCATACTCTATATTAAACAATCGCCACTAAACTAGACCCTTATTCCATTGTCTTTTGTTTCCGCATACAACCATACTTCCAAAGATCTTTGGTTCAATCTACGGATCGATCAACCCCAAACAATTAGCCTTCCAGATTGCTCTGTACATCATACTTCAAGCTGAAGCCACCATGACCTCCACGAACTGGAGTCTTAAGGTATTGAGATCGACCTATACTCGCCCTGTTTCTCTATCTAGCTCCAGAGAATTGAATAAGCTCATGAAAGATTCTCAGAGATCTCTCCTTACTCCAGTCAACATGGCGCGAAACTCTCATCAGCTCAAGTCACCTCATGTAGTAATTGCAAGTATCTAATCAAGAGTACATTCGATTTGCGTTTTGCACTAATCCTAATATGGCAGTTGCTTATATAATAGAACTTGGAAGTTTTAGAGACTTTCCTGGGCGCGTTCCCCATCAACACTTGGTTTTCCATATTTCAAACCGTCTTTGAGATCATAATAGGCAACTGAAACTCTCTCTTATGTCTTAAAACATCTGTATATATAGTTTCAACATTGTTAGTAGTTCTTTTGACAGCCAGCACAATAAAACCGCTGGATCGCAATGACCTCACCGGTATTTTCATCACTGTATAGACATATAAAATTAAAGTTGCTGGTGAAATGAAAGATACTTAGATACATGTGGGCTTTTATGTTATGCTCTGATTCTATGCTGCTGCTATTGCTCTAAAGTTAGGCGGCTACATGGTACAGTGGCTTGGAGGTAGTCTCACCACCTTGGTTCCAATTTAGTCACTATGCAGATGATCAGACTTTGGTATTTTTTGAATCTAAGAATGAATAAGTAGTCTTTGACCTCTCTGAACGCCCTTTCTAATATTTCATCTTCTCATGATATGTTGTTGAGCGCTTGCGTAGTACATCCGTTACTAGGGTCCATCAAGGCAGCATCACCTCTTTAGTCACTACGCAGACGCTAAAAACTTCGATAACCCTTTGATATAAGCATACATCTGCAATCTCAACTCTATTTAGAATCATCTGTCAACCTTTTACACGTATTGCTTCTGATCTTTGAGCCCTGCGTACTCGGAATGTATGTAGTCTATCTTCAATCAGCACCACGACATCCGTCACTACGCAGACAGGGAGACCTTAATATTTCCAGTATCTAATCATACCCAGGGCTAGATAGCCCTCTCTAGAACTCTTGTTTAAGCTTTCAGATATATTGCACTGTTTTTATCAAGGCTGCGTACTCATGTTGTTGGTAGTTCCTCATAAATCGGACAACTATCTCGGTCACCACGCAGCCATTCAATTTGAGAGCTATGGATACAATACCTTGCCAATACGGTTAAAACAGAATTTCTAGACCTTTCACCCGTTTACTAGGTCTATGGTTTTCTTTTTGGGCGCTCATGTACTAGGTATAACACTGAGTGGTTTCTAACGCGCACCACTACTTGCATTACTACGCAGACGTTTGATTTAATGGCCGTAAACACAAAACCTCAATACATTAACTTCAATCAAAGTATAGAACCTTGTATGTTGTTATCAAGTCTATAGTTAGACTTTTGGGGGCCTGCGTACTGGTCGCCATCATGGGTGGTTTCTGACACCCACCACTAACCCCATCACTACGCAGCCACCCAAAGCAAGGGCTACACGCATAAAACTTCATAAACAAGGTTGGATAGTACTATAGAACTTTGAGTTCCATGGCTAGTTCCATAATACTCCGTTTTAGTTATCTGCGTACTCGTCGTTCTAAAAGTGGTCTTCCGACCGCACCAGCCTTTTCCGTCATTACGCAGACGTTCAATTCGAGTGCTACACGTACAAACCGCATTGATAAGAGTCCTTCATACATTTTCAACCTTGCGTTAGTTTACTTCGTTTGGATAACCATTTTTGGGAGTCTGCGTACTGGTCGCGATAGTGTGGTTTCTCAGACGCACCAAACTTTCCATTATTACGCAGACTCAAATACGACAGTTTGCAAGTAAGACTTCCAGGTACCATATTGAGATGCTCTAAAATTGTTTGAGTCTCACACCGTGTCTGTATAAGCACTTTTGGACACACACCGCAGAAATCAGACACTGAACCTCACCTTTTCTAAAATTAGAAATCACGGCAGAGCGGGTCTTCTCCCTTCTGACAGCAGCAAAACAAGAAAGTCGTGGAATTCATTGAGTGGCCCAGGGCATACGATATCCTCTTACCTGGGATTGACACCACTGAAAAACCCCCGAAACCTCACCGGGCTAGAGACTGTAGGAACCCAAACCTATCCCCCAACCCGATTTCGTGAAGGCGCTGGTCCACGGCCATATTAGCCCGAGCATTGTCTACCTCGTTACTCGGCGTTCCTATCATAGCCTGCTCTCTGACTATGGCAACTAGTTTGGAAACACCGTCAAGATACCACAATTAGTTGCGGAGACCCCAGCAGAAGCATTCGAGAAACCAAAACCGTGGAAGCTAGTCCCAAAAGCCTTAACCTAGAGAGCGAAGGCAGTTCCCCGGCCGATCAAACACTGCCGGTGCTCTTGCCAAACCAACTCTCGCTAGGCAAGTTCCCTCAAGCAAGGTCCCACTAACAAAGATCTACTGAAAGTACCAACACAAGCAAATATAGCCTTTTCTGCTCAGGGTATTTGATTGCCCCAAGAAGAATTACAGAAAGGTGAGATTACACTCACTGAGAAAAAGACTTGGGATGGATCGAGTATACTCAATTGACATTGTATTTTAACGGAACAAGACTTCCTCGGAGTCCATTAGTCAAACTGTCTAGATGAAGAGATGAGACAGATGCATACTTGCTCTCTACCTTATCACTCGTAGAGAGAGTAGCAGGTTTGCCATGTCTACCCCATCGCTCAAACTTAGCTGATAAAAGATTTCCTCTGTGAGAACCGACTTGATCTTGTTTATCTCAAAGTGGATAGTCCTGATGGCTGCTAGGTAGCTCGGAGATGCAGTAGAACCGAAGCGGGAGCAGTTTGGACTTCATGAAGTGCTTAACATGTTTACCGTCAACCAATCACCCTCTTTCTGGTCGCTCGTGGGTCCTGAATCTGTGCCCAGGCTCTCGGGTCTAGCCACCAGGCATCTTGATAGTAGCGCCAAATTCAATGCTTCAGCTCTGCGTCGACTTAGCGAGGAGTTTGAACGCGGCGACGACAACACGGTTATCACTATCTACAGCGTCGTTTCTCTCCTAGAGGATATTACAATAGTCGATCAGCTTATAGAACCATTCTTGAATGATATCCTCAGCGAGGCTCGGTGCTTACCTCGTGCCGTCACGAGTGTCGTTGTCAGCCTAAATGACGAGGGCTTGCAGGACGGCCCTGCGTGTCCAGATACTAAAATCAACATTGGGTCGATAGATGCGATAGTGGAAGGGGTTGGAAAGTGACTTTGTCGGGGAGGAGAAGGAGAGGAAGGGGGGTTGGGTGATTCCACAGGAGCTGTCGCCATACACTACCACGCCATTGGTATTCATGCGTGTGAATGTTTGTGCACGTGGTTGTATTCACCAGTACAACACTACCTTTGACCCTTATCTGTTTCCTCACAATCGTAGTTCTCCTTCTCCTCCATGACGTGGATCTTCAGTCCGCAGAAGCTTCCATGGCTTTCATCTCATCAACATCGCTATCCTCGCTGCTGAGACGTGCGCCTCCGCATGAGGATTCGTTTGGTTCCTAATATGCCTTGTTACGCGTGCCAGGAGTACAAATCAACATAGATGAATTAATTCCGCGGAGGTCAAGGCTGTTATTCTTGATCATGCATCCCTGAATGATAGTATTTGCCTCCACCTGGAATGACTGGTTGCTAGATGGCTTTGAGATGGGAGTTGGTCAAAAGTCTCCCGCTTTCTGGTGAGTTATTTGCCATGTTTGACACTTGAATCCTTCATCCAGTCGGCTCGGTCAAGGAGGTTGCCATCGTCGGAACTTCAGACTTCTTGGACAGTGCCATCATGATTGAAGTCTGGAGCAAGCCTTCTGCTGTCACTTTCTCGATTCGGGCCTTGACTCAAGCTTCGGTTTTACGCCTGCCATGACTTTCAACAATCACCACGTTGAGCCAAGTATATATCTTTTAGTAGCTTTTTGAGGCCCCGGCAGCTGGTTTCGCTGGCAAGCGTGTTAATGATGATGTGATCCTGTG
The DNA here is from genome assembly GCA_013266185.1 of Fusarium sarcochroum. Lineage (NCBI taxonomy): Eukaryota > Fungi > Ascomycota > Sordariomycetes > Hypocreales > Nectriaceae > Fusarium > Fusarium sarcochroum. Next base: position 33,813 of record JABEXW010000861.1, read on the forward strand.
TGACCATATATTATAATAGACCAGAGGAAAGTCTAGTCCTTGGCTTGAGGATATGGCGGAAGATTCTGCTTTCAGTCCTTCTCGCGATTGGTACCAGAGCACAACTTGGTGGCTTCCGCAGTACTTAAACGCAACAATGGTGGTTCCAAGAGAATGCTTTCGGAAAGATTTCAAACGAAATAGCAAAGAGGGACTTGGTATGGGTTCTACTGGAGGAAGGTCACAGAGATGATCAATCTAGCGTTCTTTGTGATTGGATGGGTTCGTTCGCGGCACCTGCTTGGGGATCATCAGCCAGGTTAGACGTCCCCAGCTGGTAGAGATAGCGAACGGTCAACTCGCCACCAAGCTAGAATGGTTGGATCGAAACAAACCATCATCACATCGAGAGCCAAGATGGACAGAAATACAACATACACATATCAGAGCCACGTCGTCAGTAAGGTCATTAACCCCTTCGTGAGATTGTTCCGTTGTCGCCGCTTGCTAGAAGTTCCTTGCAAGATGAACTACCTCGCGAGTACCTTCATCTTCAGCTTACTCGTCTGCATCATCGGGGATATCGGGTAGACCCAAGACTGAGGGAGAAGAACTTCACTATTTGCTAGTGGCAAAGAGGAAGAAGAGTTACTTAACACCAAGTTCGTCATCTCCCACTGATCCTACAGGCCTGGTCCAACCTCATGTATACAGAAACCTTACCCGATATTTCAGAGAAGTACATCAAGCTCACGCATTCAAAAGACAATTGTATATCTTTTACAGAACAAGGTACTATGCCAGGTAGCTTGAGACACGTTGGTCTAATCTCATATCGCTACTTCTACTCAGTTGGCACCCAGTTTGTTATTGTCAACCTCTTCGATTCTGGTCTCTTACAACGAAGTTAGCCCTTGGCAGGATTTATACTTCTGCCTCCAAAGGTCTACCGAAGCACCACTAACAGCCCGGAGGTAGCTTAGTTATCCACTCCTAGTACCCAATGGTAAACTCGCTCTTCTCGGCGTTGCGAGCGGAGTTCGGCGGCTAGCTCACAGCTCGACGCCCATCATCATGCAGAGGCACGGAACATTAACCTCACAACTAGATGCAGTGAACATGTAATCCCGGTATATTAGTACTTCGGAATTTGTTCCATTCAAAATACTACCAACTCAAACAGTCGCTCAAGACTTCTTGGTGAACGCTAACTAGAGGATGCCACCATATCTTGTATTCTCAATTGCACAACCCAAAGAAGTGAACAAGACACAATTCGGCTCTTCCCTTCCTCCTGTCTTCCATTGTTGACTTGTTAGAGTACTTGCACTCCACTCAGGTACGCAGATTCAAGTCATGGCACTTGAGTGTCCGAATACAACATAAAGGTCGACAACCCTGACACCGGCGCTTTTTGCTTTCAAGATGGTTATGGAACACCCAGGCGGTTCAATCAAGTCTCGAGGCAAAGACATCTAAACAAAACAAAAAAGCCAACATTTAGTTGAAATTGTGAATGAAGTTTGTCTGAAATTAACTGTCAGACAACTAGTTCCTGTATCACTCGAAATGTGAGTAATAAGAGGCTGAAAGGTAGGTCCGTGAAGATCGCTATGAGACGACGGCGAGAGGGTCAGTCCTGAGAAAGGCGTTTAAGACACTTTAAAGGTGATGTGATAGAATTGGAAGCTCATCCGGTAGGTATCTACATAAATCCAGATATGCCCCGAATCCCCTCAGCTAACATGTCTCAAGGCGATCTCCACCAAAAAGCACCGTCACTAATGTATGATATCCCGGCACAATACCGGGATCATCAAAGCATGCTTCAGTCATCTCAAACAAACTTATTTGAGCCTCAACTATCATCGCTATCACCTCACAGCTCAAGACAGCCACCCACCTAAATCACAACACTCAACGTAAACATCATCTACTAAAGCTAATCGAACTACTTGGGTAAAAGGTAGCGCACAAAGCAAAAGAACATTCTATGATCAACATGGGCACCACAGACTAACCACAACGTAGATTAAACCCATACACCACCTGTCTTTATCAATACCTAGGCACCAAACAAGACGACGAAATCACAAAACTAAATCCCAAAGGCCTTCTTGATCGCCTCATTTGCGCCTTTCAGCCTCTGTATAGCTTCCATCTTTGATGACTCTATGTTGAGTCTCACCAGCTCAGCATTCAACCCAGCAATCTCAGCTTGCAACGCCGCGGGATCATCACCGGCACCAAATGTTCGACCACCAACATTGATCGCGCTTTGAATAGAGTTGACATACTCCGTCCACTGAACCTGCTCAACTGCAGACCGCCAGAACGAACCTGGCTCACCGAAAGGGATTGCGGCGCCTGTAAGAAAACAAGCCTCATTGAGAGCTATTGGCATCGAGCTAAGCAGAGAGTGACGATGCACAGCGTTGTCGAGGCGAATTACCAGATCATCGGGGTGGTGGTTCAACTTGATGATCTGGTCGTGAATGGCAGGGAAGATCTGCTTGCTGATCCAAGAGTCATTGGCCGAGGTAAGCTCACTAGCGCTCTTGAACTCAAGACTTGATGAGCTAGGACGCCCCGATGATAGCATTGGCGAGGAGGCAGCGGGCGGTGAGATGATATCGCCACGTTGAGCGGCCTCGGCGGCATCTGTCCAGGAGAACAACGTTTTTCGAGCAGAGTTGACAACGATATTGCCAATAGGCTCATTGCGAAGCAATGATGACAAAAAGGCAACAGCAAAGATGCCGCAGTTCACATCATCAGTCTGCTGAGGACACACCTATTGAGGAATTAGGGTTGTACATAGCAATGAACGAGGAGCCACGACTTACCATTTGGTTGACAATCAAATCGGCATCCAAGGCGGCACGGAAAGATTTCCCAACTCGCCTGGATCGCGATTCGGAGGCGAGAGAATCGTAATGGTCAAGGTGACCCAGTGCAAGCCGCAACACAGCGAGACTCCAGTGATCACCACCGATCGAATGGTGCAATGGGAAAAGATAACAGAACTTCCAGCAACCATGTTGGTGAGGCCACATGGTGGACTGCCATCTCGTTGATTACCGTCAACTTGATAGTATTACGGGTCGGCGATTTTGACGCCTGAATCAAGATCAGAGATTCGATCGAGGTAGGCGATGAGAAGCTGTAGCACATCACTCGTCAAACGGGCCTTTGGATCCATGAGTTGCTGTCGGGCCAGGTCAAAGACTGACGAAGGCACAAGACCTGCCTTGTCGTGCGAGTCTTTCTCAAGTTGGCATGTGCCATCCACCACGGTAGAAGAGGGGGATTTGGGGAGGGAGTGTCGGAGGCTGAGCCGAGATGTATCATCTGCCGGGAGTGGGACTGTGTCGTCCACTGATAGGAGAGACGGTTCACCCGGTCGGAACGGATCATCGGCTGAGATAAAAGGTGATGGCGGGGTGGGATGAGACAGAATGAGTGAGCTGTGGTCTGGTGGAAATAGACGTTAGTCGTTTCGATGGAGCGGGAATAATATATGGAACTAAACTCTTAATGCTGAAATGAAGAGTTGGAAACGAAAGACTAGTATATACTAGTAGCAGAAAATTCGGTAGGTTTGGTTTCGTGGTTTCTAGCGATCTTTTCCATAAGAGAAAAGTTATACTCTCGATGATGATGTCTGTCAAGAGGTAGTATATTATGACTCATCTCCGGGGGCAAAAAACTAGGAGGCTTAGGGTTAGGAGGGGATTAAAGACGCTTCGGAGTAGGCGACTCCTGATGATCAGATACGACTGAAGCATCTTGGATTGTTGTCATATTCGTATGATGAGACTTGAATAAAGCCAGAGCTCTAGCAGCCTTGGCCTTGGATAGTGCTATAATCTTGCCGCTAGAGATGGCAGACTTGTAGAGGTAATTACTAGGGCTCTAGATTGAAGCGAGATTAAATCCATGCTGTAGTGCCAGCTTGGTAATGGAGTGTATGGGACCGACGGTGTTGTGCGAGAGTTTATTGGTATCTCCAGGGAAGTGAGTAGCTGGTGCCTAAAGGTGATGGCCGCCCTAAGTGTAGTTAAGGTAGGTTATCTTGGCTAGTCGGTGAGTCTCTCGGTCAGCTTTTATGTCTTGCTTCTTGGGGTGATTCGATATTAAATTGGTCTGGGGCATCTGGAATAGGCCTGCTGGAGTCGCGTGTCGCTCGGGGGAAGGTAGCTGTTGAAGATGACCGGCGATAATCTTGGCGGCAGTAACTTTAGCGGGAGGAGAAGCGTTAACGATACGAGAAAGAAAGTCCTTAGCCTGGTCCTTATGTTAGCAGTTGATTCAACCGCTAAGAAGAGGAACTTATACTGACCTCGGATCCAAGATATATGTAAATGTCCAATGAGCGATAGAGGAGGCCTCAGGGATACTCACCACGTATCTCAATCGGCAAATGATCTTTGCTTTATTTCACCAAGCCACGAGCCCGAATCCAAAGGAAATCTACGTTGCTTAGGTTTCTCGAATCAATATCTACCACCCCGAAACCTGCGTCAACAGGTAAAACAGGCTTGAAGGCCCTCCAAAACACGATAAATAATGCATGTTGAGATTTTGTCAGCAGGAGGCCCAAGCTACCCTACATGGCCAAAGCGTCTGGGCTCCTAAAACAAACCCATTGCTTGATTTATTAATTAAGAAAACGATTCAAGACAATCAAACGATTGAACCTCTGACTGATATATGAACATGGTTTCTGACGCTCATGGCATGTCAAGAGCCGCGATCCGAGGTGTGGCAACACTCCCAATGCAAGCACTTTAACGTTTCAGCTCTGCCGCAACCACTTTAGCGCTAGGGTGCGCAGTCGATCGTCGGTGCGAGCATCATCGGGCCACGTGACCGAAGACATTCTAACCAAAGGCCCACCGAAGGACGTAGCCGTGGAAAGACAATGCCCAATTCTTGGGAAGAAGCTTATGGTAACTTTGTCCAACATCCCAATGAGTTATATCAATGTAATCTCTTAAGAATAACTCCTTATTTCTTTACATTTCAAGGCGTGTCCTGTTATGTTGTACCTTGTGACACCAAAACGGCCAATAAGCAGCGCATATATCATCCGCAGCCCGTAGGCAGACCTCGGCGACAAGCATAGCCAGACACCTTCCGATATCTACATGAGAGTTGGTCTAGACCTCTGAAAAAAAAAGAGGTTGCCTTCAACAACTACCAAGAACACAGTGACAACAGAAGTTACAAAGCCAAACCATGCTAGCTTAACGCAATGCACGACTAGGACAGCAGGAAAGTTAATAACAGCATAGCGAGTAAAGGAGAACTACTTCGAGGTCTAAATGTATCTGGCTTCTGGGGTGAATAGGACAGATGTGTCGGGGGCGATTTATAGTGGATGATAGCGCCCTGCTCAGATGATATCGCTGTAAATACTACTGTAGATTAATTTGTTTAGGTCGAATATCGTAGTCATGCGACACAACTGTCCAGTACTTCCTGATAGTGCTGCCTTCTAGAGGTATGCTATAAGTATCGTAAAGACCACAGTATTGTCCAGCACATAATAAACACATCATAGTGTGGAACTTATTAACTAGAAAACAAGACCCTTCTGCGTAAACCTTGTACCCGATTTATATACTGCAAAGTCTATGTCTAAGTGAATAGTCCTGAGCCTATCTACTTTCCCTTCTCTCCATTGCTATTACATATATCACATGCTCGATAGCTAAAAGAAACGAACCTCGTATTTCTCTGACACCACCTGATACTAAGAGCTGTCATTGTCACGCATCAAGACTTGTCTTCTAGTACGATCGCATGTAAACTTCCACAATTGATTGAACCTGCGACTGACCAATTTCGTTGTGCGACCCAGGATAACTGCAGTCGTGTCAGCACCAACCTCCCACATTGACGCCGTTTACCGCTATGGCCGGCGAGCCCGCATAGTTCATAGGTGCACAAGTAGCGAAGAGGGACTGTGGCGATGAGAGCTCATCATATTAGTCTTTCAGTTAAGGATTCCTCAATGGATGTGAGGGCTGTGGATACAGGTGGAGATTTGCTGGCCGTCTCTGGAAGTCTTTGGGATTGAACTGTTATAAGCGACTAACACTTTTTTTCTTCTAGACTAGCTTCTCGAGTATGTAGTCCTGGAAACAACATGACCCTGAAAAAAGTTTAATTTACAACTTGCAAGCTTTAATGCCTTTGTGGATGGGCTCACCGGTATTATTGAATGATACTCTAAAGTATTAGATGATATTTTGCTATTAGACACGACCTCGCTCTTCAATGCATGCCAATGGAGGAATACCCTCTTTACTACAGAGATCTACAACGTACTATGAAATGCTAGGTTGAGAGCGTGATACAGGAATTGGGAATGCGCCTTGCAAGTAGAGTTGGAGACCTCTCGCATCACGTGACAAGAACAGTCTAGATCTTACAGCAATATTAGCAGCCTTAGGGCTTTTCGAGACTAAGGTGTTTAAAAAGGGCGTTTTATATTTCTAAAGCGTTATTCAGGTCTTGCGACTCCTTGGTACTGCCCAGGTGTTCGTACATAATTCCCTTTGAGTTTGCTTTCATTGGTATCGTCTCCTTACAGAAACTTACAAGCATAGAACGGCCAGTAACTTGCTGCACATCAGATATTGAACTCTGCATAGTAGCAAGACGCCTGAGTCTCTAGGGCGTGCTGAATTCCGTTATTTCATACGCGATATAATACATGACATCGCAGCTAGTTAGAACCAGGGTTACATGGTACTCCGCGGTTACTCATCACATATGCTCTAGCAGTAGGGATCCAAAACTTCCTTATCGACTCACCACGGTTGTATGAAACACAATACACTAAGGCTTGCTCCAAGCTTGTTATCACTGAAAGGACGAACTGAATGTCGTAGAAAAATAATATTACCTTTAGCAAGACCTGTTTTCGCTGTCTGCCCCATCCCACTTTTAAATTGGTCAAATTCGCCATTTGTTAAAAGGACTGTAGAAACCCGGTTATATAACTTGGGTCGACAAGATAAACAGCGGGATATATTGGACGTTGAAAAAGGGCCTCTGCTACTGGCTTGTAAGAAGTGAAATAGTCTTTGAAGATCGTCTTCTCGTCATTGCCAAGTGGGAGCCTGGTGAGACGCTCGTGGTCGACTGAATCCTATTTAAGCGCGAAGATGAATGTCTTATTACCCGACCTGAAGCCCCTTGTTGAAAGGTGTGTGGCTCAGAAAGTGATGTGTTGTATCAGGAAGCTAGCGAGCCACGTAACGTCAGCCAAGCCGACCAACCTAGTAAAGTTCGGGACTCAATGACTCGAATGAGCTACCAAAATTGGTACACAGGCTTTTTATATGCACTAAGAACTACAAGAAGCCGACGTCCGGGGATCACTAACAACTACAGGCCGCCTCCACATTGGGCATATGTAAACTGCCACTGAATTACTTCTCCACGATCCTCCTCACCGCACCTTCGACAGAAAGGAATTGTTGACCAAACCTGCAAGAGAATCTCTGACAGACCATACAACTTCAATGCTCGACTACACACCGCCGGAGAACCTCGGTTAAGTGGTCTGACTGAGGTCAACCAAAACTCTTTCTGAGAGGTAACAAGGCCTCGGCTGGAACGATTTGAGCAATAATGGAGTAGAGTGTCCACGCCAAACTACTAGATAACCAGACCTGGTCATGTCGATCGATGACGAGGGTTGCCAGAAGTGCCAAATTCCTTAAAGAAATAATTAGCCACCGGGTAAATTGCCTCAATGCTGAGCAAGCCGTTATGAACAGTATGGAACTGGTGCTTTGAAAGTTGATTTGGGACGAGGTCCCACCTTTGGCTTGTGGAGGTTGATACTTGTGAGAATCTTGACGTCACGTAGCTTCTCAGGGACTTAAGTGTCTTCATAGCTTCCCAATCGTCCAATCTTGGTTCAAGTACACTACCAGGTAAAGAATAGTGGGAATGTTATATGAAGGGCCCCATCTTAAATGTATTCCTCCACGACTCTCTGAATTCCTTTTATAACGAAAGCACGAAGCTGTGCACTGTTTGATGGCTTGTCTTTGCTGACTTTAGATTTTTTAATAAGATATGCGCCAGATGGACTTGTGTTCTGAGATGGTTTCTTTCAGGGTGACGAGAAAGGGGATCCGGCTACTATCGCGAAGGCTATTGTACTGGCTGGTGATACTTGTATGAGCGTCTACTATTCGCTCTGTCGTTCGTCTTGTGCTCAATCTTATGTTTGTCTGATAGAGGTCACGAAACCTCAGGGACTTAGCGGGTCGAGGCTCTACTAGTTGAACTTGAGGAGATGGCGTTGTTTGAGGGCACGATGGCAACTTTCAGGTTAATGGTTTCCCCACTCGATGCCTGGGGTCGTTACATCACTTCGGCTGTGTCATTGATGAACAAGAATCAAGATATAGACCACCAGGATGAATCTCTCAGCGCAGTGATTTCCTCTACGTTAAATTTCTCTACAAACTCTTATTCGGTCGAGCAGGAATCTTGGCGAGTGGGGTCAAATGTCGGTGAACTTGCTTATTGGGGTTCACGTGGAGATTGTGATCTTGGGTATGATTTATGATCAGAGGATACTGTGGCCTCTCATTGGAGTCGTTCCAGACCTTGCTCGTGAAATGGCTGTGAAGGGGCACTAGATGATATTTCGTTAGAGAGGGCAAATCCTTGAGTGTGGCCGTTCATGTCTAGTAAGCATCGGGATTTTCGAATTCGGGCATGTCGGATGGGACGAAAAGTTGAGTGTCTTTCCTTAGACAAACTGTTAGCAGGCACTTCAGTTGGTGCGTAGATGTGATGTGATATCTAACCGGCCGCCGATATGTTGTTAGACTGAGGCGATCTGAGTTCTAGGACAATGTTTTTGTTAGTTGGTAAAAAAATTGGCATTTGAGGGTTCTCATATGGGGTTTTGCAATATGGCAGATTATTCTGGTTGTTGCCATTCGTATCTCCTCTCCGGTACCAAGCATTGCTGCATAACAATTGAAGGCTAGTGGTCTGGAGAAAGTGTATGGGCCATTTTCCTAGAGAGAACCTCGGGTTGAACTCAACTAAAGTGTTCAGATAAGATTGGATGCGGATGGTTGTACGTAAGGTGCTGTTCTCGATATGCTCTTCAGCGTTCCAGAGTTGGCGGGCACCATATTGTTCCAGGGTACTAGACTTTTCTGCGGCAAAAGTAAGAGTCTCCGTGCTTTTGTTGCGGCTCCTTCCTGGATATATGTGACGAGTCCCTGGGTGGTGTTGGCCGTGTCTCGGTGCTGACTGCTTGAGGTCGTGAAGAGTTGGGCAAATGATTCACACCTCACTTGTTACTTGGGTCATTGGATCTGCCGTGCTTGGTCAATAGTGGTAGTATGTCTATTCCTAGGAAGACATATTTGATCGATCACATCCTTGTAAATGGCGCAATGGGTTAGCGACAGGGTGGTCTTTTCTTTAAATGGTGGCGATGTCTTGTTTTATTGACGAAGCTTGAGTCACCTGGGCTACTCCGCAGATCATATCTATTTCACTCCAACAGTCTTCCAAGCAGAGATTCCAGCTTCCGCAAGTCATCTCCCTGCATTCCCCCGGCCTCCTGAGCCACCTCCACCTCTCGTTTGCGCGCCTTAACAATAGTTTGGCATCGCTCAACCTCTCGAGAAGCATCAGCAACATTAGGCGCCAACTTGGCTATCGACTGCTGAATGGAAAAGAGGTACTGGGCGAGAAAGGCCTGCGCGCTTGCAATTGATCCTTGCACCGCCGATTGGAACAGCTGATCAGGCTGGTTCGTGGCTGCCATGGGTGCTTGATTGATCCAATGTTCGAATGCGGACTGGTTTGTACAGCTGTTGTGCTCAAGCTCGTTTCCACGCTGGAATGCATCTTCGGCCTCGTTGAGGGATGTCGTGGCAACTGAAAGCGCATTCTCGGCTTCGTCGAGACGGTCAGTTGCTTCGCTGACCTTCGCTCTCTTCCGACTGCGAGACTTGTCTTCGAGAGCTTGGACCAAACGCGTAAACAGTGAGGCAATATCGTCCTTGTCAATGTTCTGACGTTGGCTGATGTTGAAGGATGTCCCATTGTCAGCGATCTTGTGCTTCGAGCCTGTGGGAGGGGATGGCGACTCAGGCGTGTCGAGAGTATGATGTCGAGTCAGTGATGGGCCGTCGACGCCGGTTGTGGTGCCGTCAAGTTTAGGGGTCTTCAGGTTTAATGTCTGAGCCAAGGCGGGAGGGTGAGGTTCGGGCAGTGGTGGAATGAGTAACTCCTCGCGGCGGATTTGACCGTCGTCGGTAGCGGGATGGTGCAGCTCGATGGGCTTCGCTGAAGTAACGTCTTCGATGAAGACACGTGAGGCTGTCTTGGGGCAAACGGCAGTGTGATCGGAAGAGCCGGAAAGTAGACCAGTCGATGGCAATGGAGCTGCGCACATGAGGCCCTGGATTTGTTGCAGGGTGTTGAGGTGAATGTCATCAAGACCAGGCAGTTGCTTCGTAATGCGAATCAATTCCAAGAACCTCGTCTTCTCCATTCGAGGATTGACTTTGTCGGTCGGGGGCTGACCATGGAGAAGTCTTTCCAAGAAAATAGCGACGAAGACGCCACAGTTCACAGTGTCAAATTGTCGCGCACAATCCTGGAACATATCAGACATGGGCATAGAACCGTGACCGATTTTACTCACCTGGAACAAGACTGTGGGCTGCGGCGAGGGTAAGTTGTCGCGGAGCCACTTGGACAAACAAGCCGAGAGATGCTTGGTGCGATCAGCTGACGGAAGGGAGTCGTAGATGGTAGCTTCGATGCGGTCTGACCGAGCGACAAGGTGGACAAGCACCCAATGATCAGAGGAAACATGCATGGGCACATACAGCGTCGCATCCTCTAGGCCAGTGTCACATTGGAGAAATCGTGGGAGCGCCGGCGGAGTGTCAGGTCTGAACCACAGCGGATGCATCAGGCGAGTTGAGCCATGCGCGGAATGACCCTTTTGCTGGATATTGAAGGTGAGCGCACAGAGGAAGTGGAGGACGTCGTCTGTCAAACGATGGTCGTGTTGGAGTTGGTCCAGGACTTTGGCGGCTAGTGTAGTATCGCCATTGGCAGCATCGTCGTCATTAGCCGCCTCCTCGAATCGACCAACACGCTTCAAGTTGACAGAGTCATCTTCGTCGCCGCTTTCAACTGCGCCGCCATCAAAGAAGCCAGAGTCCAAGTCCGGAGAAGATGGCACTGGGTGAAGGAGAGTCGCTGGGGTCGAGATCCCTTGGCTGTCGTACGAAGTAGTGTTTTCGGTGCGCGGAATTTCGTGTAGCAGTCTCGTCAGCGCAGATAGTGCAGCCGTTCTCGTGAATCGCGGAGGATCTCCCTCAAGAGAGTCCCTGAGAGCGCCTCCAGGTTGCCAGAGGGAAGGAAGAAGAATGGCCTTAGACGTCGCCAACCGCGTGATGATCACGAGTTTTGTGAGCCTATCCGTGTCGGAGATTTCATTGCGAAAGCGGAATTCGGGTGGGAACCAGGTTCGCTTGTGGGCACCCTAGGCCGCGTCGAGCTTCGCTGTTTGGGACGCGAGTCGTTGGGCGCGGGCTTAGGCGGGTGATGATGCGGTGATCGATACGCTGTCCACGTCGAACTGTGGTTTCGGAGTGGGAAGGGAGGGTGCGCATTCAGCCGCGAGGCTTTCTGACTCTGCGTGCGAAGCCATCGCGTCGTTGGTCACGTTGCTGATTCAGTCTGACGAGCTTGGAGAGGTTGCGTCATGCGAAAATGCGGAGGTTCGGGCTCAAAAGATTCCGTTTGAGCGCTAGGCCTGTTAAAGAAATGCTGGTGACTGTTCTTAGAATGAAAAGGTGGGATTGGCTTGAGCTTCCATATGGGGCCGGGGAACTTACCATCCAATCCCCAAGTCTCGCTTAGCGACCAATCCCTGATCCTCATTATCCTGCCTCGCTTACTGACCATTCCCTGAGTCTACCGTAATCCCGAAATTCGAATGTCACTAATGACTTCCAGCTGGGTGTCGGAAAATACCTTTGCCGGCCGGGAGGTTAATTTTTTGATATTTTTTGTGAATGTCTCCTAGCACAACTCTTTGCCCTACACCTGAGCTTATGCCTGATTACGTTTGAACAGTCAAATATCTATTGTTCTAGGAGGATTTACCATGACCAAGTTCAACCGGAATGCACAATCTCAACCAAAGCATGGGAAACCGTCGTCCAGCAGTGCATCCAAGGCACCGGTTGCACCACCAGTCCGCCGTCCAGGATGGACTGGACCAGGCTACATAAAGAAACCCGCCAAACAGACGCCTGCAGCAGTGAAGGATGATAGCCCGACAGAACAGATCCAAAGTCTACCTCTTAAACATCAACAGCTCATTCTTGACACAATCAGAACTACATTTCCTGCCGTTGACGAATTCAATACATTGATACCCGTGTTACGCGAGGTCAGGGAAGCTTTTGAGCAAAAGGACTACTCCAAAGCATTCGGGACCAAGGAGTTCTTAGAGGCATACACAATTCGTTGGAGCCCTAGTAGAGCTCTGACAATTGCAAATATGTTGGCTTGGATTTGCAGTGAGATGAGAGAGACTGCATGGGTCCAACAGTTCCTTCAGAATAATAGGCAAAAGCCATCCAAAATCGTATGCATTGGACGAGGAGGATCCGACTTCTTAGCATGTGCGGCATTGCTAAAGCACTCTCATCAAAGCAAACTCGACCAAATTCCACGGCTAGAGTCATCTTCTCCTGATGCGATAATGCGAGACACACACCTCGACTCTGATCACAACGACAGCGCTATGATTGATCTCAACCTCATTGATAGGCACGATTGGTCAGGGATTATCACAAAACTACAACATACTCTCACACATTCTCCTCCTCTTTCGAAATATGCGACCGCCAAGGCGCACGCTTCAAATATCTCTGCTATCCCATCTCACGTCTTGAACCTAGCAGTCAACCACTTGGACATCCTCGAAAGCGGAAGTGCAGATCTGCGTGCCATGATCGGGCCTAACCCGGCACTAATTACTCTCTTCTTTACGCTCCACGAATTCTACTCGATCTCAATATCCAAAACCACAGCTTTCTTATTGAGACTGACTTCGGCAGCACCTAAAGGAAGTCTGTTGCTTATTGTAGATAGCCCAGGAGCTGATATCGCGCTACCTGATAGTAGCAACAAAGGACAAGAAAAGAGATACCCACTCGAGTGGCTACTTTACTCTGCTTTGCTACCACCCAAGAGCAGGGCTTCGACTGGCACAACTTCAGAGGGGAGAGAACAGCCAGCATGGGCGAAACTTATCCAAGATGGCCATGAAAAGGAATACAAGTTGCCTGCAGGACTAAGATTTCCAGGAAGTCTAGAGAATACCAAATTCCAGGTGCACTTGCTGGTGCGGTTATAATGACCAGGCTTATCTTATAACTATTGTTCCGAAATCAAATTGGCTAACCATGCTCGGGTCGTCCCATATCCCGGCCCCCTGACCGTGTTGAAAAGCAATCGCTTTAGACTACTTCGCCATTCCCCCGAGTCGGTAGACCTTAATATAATCGTATCGTAGAAAGCTGTATCTATGACCCAAGGAGATGTACATCGGAGGTTGGCAGGACTTCCACCATGGCTAAATCCACCAAATGCCCACCCATCACTTCTCCTCACGCTACCTTGTCAAGACTAGGGTCCTTAATTCTCATCGACATACTGCCTGCAGACTTCCCTGTCCCCCAGAGCCAGGCCCTCTATTCTAGCTTATAAGAGGTCCGATTCAAAGAGATCATTGTGCTGATATTCAATGTAACCACTTCGGTGAACCAAGTCCAGACACGTTTGAGAAGGCCACGGTGTCCATCTCGCTGTAATGAGAGGCAGACACGAGACCTCGGCTCAATATTAGGATCGTAAGATAACTGTCCACATCCGTGATTTCTCAGCCCATTAGTACTTCCGAGCTTCAACAAGATACGGCTCGATTGGACTTTGCACTTGTGAGATTTTAATAACAGATCTCGTTCAACCGAGCCTACGTGCAATATAACAGTGGACGCGATGGTCCATTGCCGAGATTCCACTATAAGGAGTCTCACAGCGGCATTAGTGGCCAGGGCTAATCTATCTCACCAATGACTTCGGTATAGGATGATCAAGAACCCTTTCCGTCACCTTGGGAATTAATCCATGAGCATTGGAAGAAGGCCGAGTGTGCTTAGAGACGTAAAGCATCTTGAAGTCCGTTTTTGTTTGGCTCAAGGAAGTGCCATTGGTGGAAGTTCAGAGACTTACTGCTTCATTTGGTCCTGCCCAGCCGTTATCCACAACGTAGAGTGTCTGTCCTGCGTCTTGACTATCGTCGTAGTGGAACGAACCTCGGCCCTTGCTGAACTCCTGTGGCGGTATGTTGAAAGCGACGTATCAAAAGTCCTTATCGAATGGATAACCCGCTGGCATCGCAATCATTGACTGATGCCAACATTTGGCCGTGCCCGTCACGCTCACCGTTTTCGACAAGAGTGGATCGCAGGACGCTCCTCGTTTGATAGTGACTTTAAGACAAAGTCGCTAACGGTTGTATTAGTGTCATCCGAGGGCCACGTAAAGGTTACGTTGTTCGGGACCGATCCAACCCGTTTGTCGGTGCCTGCCTTCGCAGGGTAGTACGCGGTAAGGACCTATATCCGACGATAGACGTTGGATCAGAAGAACACAGTATAAGAAACTGTTTTCCACTTACGTCATTATAATCTGCAGGGTTGAAATACTTTAATAACACGGGATCCATGTTCCAAATGACGAAGTAGGCCGTATCCTCAAGTTCATTGACTCGGAACTCTGCCAGTTTGTTACAGAGCCTATCTCGACTCGACATGTCGTTTCTTGA